>JAGDQP010005299.1:20932-79268 GCA_022664845.1 Lepisma saccharinum
TTTTGCTTGAAACTTGCGTTTTAAAACTGAAGCCGAAAGGTGATGTATATATATTTTATGGAGTGTTTCCTTTGGAACTTGCGTTTTAAAACTTTTTTTAAAAAATATGATATTTTGTATAATTATATGGTGTTATGTATTCATCTGGAAACCCGTTAAAAAGAGAGAGAGAGAGAGAGGGAAAAAAAGTTCAGTTGAAATGTGATGTGTATATTTGGAGTATTTCGCATGATCGAACTTCACTACTTTTTTTTTAACTCGCTTCCTCCCACTTATCTGTATCTCATCTGGGAATTCAACGCAGCCTACGTTATAACCTCAACACATGGATTCTTCGGTATAAATAAGGTGTTTTTCGTTACAAATAAATATAAACTTTAAAAATGTTGTTGTTTTTCCGTAAACATTTACCGCATTAATTTGTTCCGTGGCCAGCCTTCGGCATACAGACGACTACTCACTCGGCGAGCTTCGGTAATTTTCGCGAAGGGGGCGTGGTCGGTGCCCTAGTTCACGTCGCTGGTTAACGTCAAGTATAGCGACCCGAATCAGAGCGCGCACGCCTTCAAACTTGCCTAGCTGCACGGCTAATCTTAACACTAACCTCAACAATACAGACACCAATGGAAAGATAATAATTAAATGCTCTACAAGTATTATTAGGACTTTGTTTTCCATATCGCAACTCATTAAGGAGATACAATGCAAAAAAGGAAATAGTGAGAACCCCTTTTTTCATTTTTTACCGTTTAGGTTAAATGTAACCACAGAACTATTAGATATATAAAAAACTTGAAACTAAATGAAAATGTAGACCACATTAAAATGTTGATTAGTTTCAGAGATATGAGCCTTTTTCTAAACCGCTGATTTTATAATAGTGGGGGGCGTAAGGGGTGTGAAAGAAAGAGGGGTAGGGGTGGAGATTTCTAGCTAGACATGGTAGTAGTCCAGGTAGTAGTCGTTGGAGAGAAAATTAGCTTTATATCATTTTTTTGTCCTCTATCGGCTGTTTTACGGAACAGATTGACTGAACAAATAATTTAGGTTCCTGAGAATAAGGGTCTCTGCGCAGATACTTTGTTACAGTACGAAGATGAGGCCATGTGTTGAATTGTCTAAATAGGATATTTGAAGAGTTGTTTGTTTGGGGGCTATCTTCTACTCATAGGTCAGAGAACCAGAAGTCTCGCAGTCATTGTAAATTTATTTAGCTAAGTATTTTAATTCAACCTACTTAGAAATGTTAATTTGCTTTAGGTGTAAGTGAACTATATGTTGTTAATTCATAGACTACAACTTTAGATAAAATTATTTGGATACATAAGTCACGTGTCCATTGTTTAAAATCAGAAAATGAGTTATTTAATAATGTTGGTTGTTCAACAGTATACCCTTATCCTAACGTTTGTGAAGAAGCGAAGGAACAATTCTTTCGAATCGAAAAGTTTCAGTTTTTAGCATAATCCTCTTACTTTTAATGTAAGTTCCAATCCTCTAATTAGTTTCCTATAAAACTTAAAAAATGGACATGTAATAAGTGTACTCTAAAGACGCAATGTGTATTCATCGGCATAACTTAATTTGTTTGTTTTTGATGTCTATCCTCATTGACAAAGTTTGTGTGTTGATGTCTATCCTCATTGACAAAGTTTGTGTGAAACTACATTCCTTATTTTAAAAATTACTCATCACGGCACTTATTAGTTAAATATTGATTTTTACTCTTAAATGTTAATGATCATTGGATGCAATATGTCGTTAATAGTATTATTCTCTCTAAAATCCATTATTCTTTGTATTTACACATAATAGTTATAAATAAGTGAACAATGGAATACACTGGTACCCATATCATGATATTAAAGGCTCATTTCCTTAATACAAATTTGCACAACCTTTTCCAGGAATGTAAAACTTGTTCATCAGGCCAAATATATCATGCGAAAAAGGTACTCACAAGTATGCTGAGTGCTCACAAGTTACTCCTATATTTTCAAGACATGTAAGACAGGCATTTCCAAGATAAAATAAATTGAAGTGTATGGGCGGTAACAAGGCATTTTCAAGACAAACTAACAACGCTAACTCTAAGTTTAACTTTATACTACGGGTTAGTCATTTTGATCAGGATAAATATAAAAATATTAAATTTATAAATTGCATGACACTAAAAAAACCTTATATCATATAGACAATTTAAAAATGCATGTATGTTTGGACAGCACCGAAAAATCAAAAAGTAAATAAGAATTTTTCATCCTTGGGACACATGCTATTTTTACTTTCTTACATTAATGTGCACACTTAAGGAGATAAACATAAGTATCATTATATTAATATACTTACTAATTCCTTCTAATCTTTTAAGCATTGATACTGTTGGAGCACAATAGTAATATGATGCACAGCACATCACAATATATATAATCGTTGGTATTACGAGCCAGTAATTGATCATCAGTAGTGCAATTAGGATTGAGACAATTTGGATTCCAAACTAGAAATGAAGAGGAATTTTACATGAGTAAAAAGTAAATATAAATGTACAAGTTATTGGTAGCGTTGAAACGTCATATTTTTAAGAGATAATCTCCAGAGAATAGGCCGAAATTAGCCTTTTAAATTTATCACTTATGTAGAGTCTGATGAGATATATTCTGATATAGTAAATGCTGTGATAAAATTCAACAGGATAAAACTTTGTTGACAGTATTCACTTTGTTATGTACAGTTTGTCTGTAAAATGAAGTTGCGCTTTCATTTACATAAAAAATAGAGCTATTGGGAAGTCAAATTGCGAAAGAAATGGTTATAATCAGTCCGCTATTTGCAATAACAAATTTGAAACTTTCTATTTCTCGCTGTTACTTCGAACACTTTGCTATTCGCATCATGTTAAGCGCACTCAGAACTCCACACTAGATAATAGAGTGCATCACACCAACAACGTTGTAAGAGCCATTTTGTTCAAAATATGCTTATATATGCAAAATTCTTTTATGCCATCCTAAAGCAGGTGGAACATACCATATCATGGTGTTCATTTCGTTGGTTGTTCTATGTGCCTCAAAGTGGAATCAGCGCTTGTATCAGCAAATAGAAGAGCGTCGTAAGTAAAAAAAATATGGCTAATGCTATAGGAAATTTACTGATTTAAATGCAGTACGGTGCTTATGGGCTATCCTCTCTTTCTCAAGTTAATGCTTCTCGTGTATATGTCTGTATCTCTCTAATACAGCAGCGTTGCCATCTTTCTGGCATCTTTATCGACGGCAGTTCTGTCGATAAAGTATTTGTTTACATAACTTTTATACTTCGATTTCTAGATCTAGGTAATATGTACAATCTTCATTTTTGACACATTATTCTTGAAACATATATCGAGGCTATGAATTATTTATATTATTTATGAAAACATTAGTAACATTATACATATATATATATATATAACCAGATGGAATATTCGTTGAATTTTACAACATCCAAATTTCGAACAGAGATAAACTTTTTCCTGTAAAAGATAGATGCATACATGCAGGGAGTGAAATGTAAAAGAAAGTCTAAAAAAAATAATTTGCCTTCATCTGATCGTAATATCTCAATCCATTCAAAAGTTGTACGATGATTAATAAAAGCGTCTTTGCGTATTCTACGCCACAGTGGAGTTCCTTTGTCCTTTCGTGCAGCTGTAGGTCAGTCTTCTATATCAACACCTTGAATCATATACATGGCTATATATAACTTCAAAATTAGGAAGTGTCGTTCTGTACTCATTCTCCAGAGACGGCGCTAGATGGGGGCCTAGGGGTTGAAGCCCCATAAAATTAATTTTAGCTCCCTTGTAGTCCCCAGTTTTGTCAGTATTTTTTATTTTTTAAATTTGACACAAACTTAAGTCAGTTCCCTTCCTTTTTCCAATTGAAATATTATAGCCTCCCGTACTTTTTATCCTGATGCCGTCATTGTCACGGTAACTGAAATGCAGGAACTTACAAACAAAATTGCGATTTGGTATCGGAAATGTAGTTAATGACCGTAAATTTCCATTTAAGTGCTGTTCATAAAAGAGAAATTATAAATAAATGTCAGCAGTCTTCCGAATCTGACAGGTCCTTCAAGGTTAGTTAAACCTTCTTCCTCCATAACGACCCTTTCTGCATATGCTTAAATCCTTAGCTCTCAGTTTGACTATCCTGATCACAGTCTGCTACTTATTTAAGTAGCTTCCAAATTATTATCCCGACGCTGGGCTAACACCAAAAATATGAGCCACCATTGGAAATCGAACCTGGGACACCCACAGTGAAGGCGACCGCTCTACGAATTAGACCACGCAGAAGGTTCATCCTGATTCAGAGATTCCCAACCGGGGTTTTTAACCGTAGGGTTTCTCGATGCAGTATTAGGGGTTCCACGAAAATCATTATAAAAAATATATTGTTTGGTTCACCTATTGTACAATACTACTTTATATTTTGCTCTAAACAACATTAAAAAAAATTGTGCCAGGCAGCCGGGGTTACCCAAATATTTAGTTAAATATTTCTGGGGTTGTCGCGTGACGGAAAAGGTTGGAAAACTGCCCTAATAATTAGATGGGAAATTTCATAGACAAATATGGATGGCCAATTCTTTATGAACGATGTATTTGAAGTTAAATACTAAATTCGGAGATTGCTTTCTTCCTGAAAGTGAAAGGACGCTGCAATATGTTTAAAATCATTTTCGTCAACCTGAAAGAGGAAAGACGACATGCAACCAAGCTTACGGGGAACAGCAGCGAGTGGCTAATGATCGACATCTTAAGGTCATGCTATGTTGGGGATTATCGAAACAAATGTTGTTTATTGTTACCAATTGTAATGAATTGGAAGCATCGTGGACTGGTTCCATTTTCGGGACGTTATTCACTCTCGTTTTAATACGCGCTGTTCTTATAGTTTCATCTGGATACCTGATAACCGCATTAGTTGTGCTCAAACTTCGACAGAGCTGGTTTATTGTCTAAACTTACGGTTGTTCGTTTCGGAAATTTTATCTGCAAAAATGAGGTCACAGAAGAAATAAAAAGTCGCTTAGTATCGGGCAACTCATGTTTCTACTCAGCTCAAAAACTTATAACATCGCGATTAATATCAAAGAAATTGAAATTGAAAATATGCAGAACGGTTATTCTGCAGGTAATAATTTATGATTGCGAAAGTTGGAGTACGCCCCTAGTAGATGAACATAAATTACGTGTGTTTGAAAATAAGGTTTTGAGAAAGATATACTTTCCGAAACGGGACGATATGATTGGAGAATGGAGGAGACTGCATAATAAAGAACTCCATTCTATCCTGGTTGGAAGGCCAGATGGAAGGAGACCATTGTGAAGACGGAGACGTCGTTGGAAGGACAATATTAGAAGAGATCTTTGAGAAGTAGGTGTTCGTGATGAAAACTGGCTTGTTGCTGCCCAGGATAGAATCCAAAGGCGAACGTTTGTTACTGCGGCGATGAACTTGCGAGTTTCGTAAGCCATAGGGTTAGTTAGTTAGTTACGTAGTGCTGCATAGACGTAATAATCGTTGAAAATTCATGGTTTGTGGAATTTCTTATGAGTGTGTGTGTGTGTGTGTGACATAAGTACGTTTTCCTCGCGGTATCACGTCTTGGCCAGATATATCTTGCGTGTGGGTTAAAACATTCGTAATACGTATCAACAACCCCTGTTTCAACTTTAAATTTTGAATATCCCCCCGCAGCACTATTCCCGGAACGCCACTTTTTTCGAAAGTTTCACCTTTTGATTCCTAGTATGCAATTGCGTAGTTCATTTTAGATTCGAACCTTTTTATACTATTTCGGAATCCTTAAAATCCTCTACACCGTATTGTGTTTGACCTACTAAATACATTTGTAGCTACCAAACGAAAAAAAAATTAAAGGTGTAGCGACCAATTTTCGGTTGGCCGCAACATATTTTACCCTCTTTCCTTTTTATTTGTTTTTTTGTTCGTGCTTTATCGGTGATATTTTTTTCGTCTTCGCCTTTCATCAAAGGGTTTTATTTGTCCAAATTACAATAAAGATGAGCCATTCAGGTCATCCCTTTCATTGCTGCATTGGCGGGATTTTATTCTTATTCTTTCTTCATTTTATTACTTATTCTTTGCATATTATATTATTTTCTTCAACATTTTTTCGTTTGTTTTAAATCTTCAGAAGGAAATTGAAAGATCTGATTGTTGGTTTATTTCATTGAGAATTTTGGTGATTAAGCCACACACCCTTCCTTTCCTTGTTGTCTGATTCGATCCTCTTCTCTGAGTGGTTATTGCCGATCAGAAGTTCTACCATGGCTGTCATTACTGAAAAGCTGCACTGAAAATCAGATGCTCTTGAAATTGCATATGAGAAATAAAAGTGATAATTCAGTCTATTATTTAGAGTATATATATATATATATATATATATATATATATATATGTAAACCATATATTGTATATATGTTTTAGATAATATACATCCTAAACAGCTGGGACTACTGAAATTAAATTTCGTGTGAAGGTACAATATCACTAGTAGGTTACGAAAATGTTACATGATGTATTCAAAGAAGCCATCTTGGATCCAAAATCGCGGACCTAAAAATCCATTTTCGACACCGTTTGAGCTAGAGATACGAAATTTGGCATAAAGGTGTATCTTAACTAGTAGTTTCAGAAAATATTACAAAAGTTTAGGAAAGCCGCCATCTCGGAACCAAAATGGCCGCCCAAAAAATCATTTTCGACACCGTTTGAGCTAGAGAAATGAATTTGTATTTCAAAATGTACCTTCACGAGTAAGTCACGACAATATAATAAAACGTTATAATCCAAAATGGCCACCCGAAAACCCATTTTCTAAACCACTAAGGCTAGACAAACGAAATTTGGTATGAAGGTGTACCATGACAAGTAGGTCACAAAGAATGGTGAAAACTCCCCATATGGGGGCGTAGCCCCCCGGTGGGTGGTATACTTGTAGCATGGAAGCGCAGTCCACCAGAGAGTGTCTGATTACGATAATGGGGGGCGCAGCCTCCCCAAACACCCATGTTGGGAGCGCAGCTCGATATATATATATATATATATATATATATATATATATATATATATACTCGAAGTAAAGCGAGTATATATATATTTACACGCTAGCGGCCATAATTTTGAAGATATTTAAACCAAATATTATTACATTTTTTCTAGGCTTAATAGCTCGGCTAAGTTCGTTAATGAGCAAAATCGGCCCAAGGGGGTGGTCGGCGTTTGAAAATTTGAAGAAATATATATATCAGCCTCTATGGAGTTTAGAGTGAAACTTTGTCTGCATAAATTATAGTACTTCCTATGAAGTTTACGGTGACCCTAACGATTCAGAGGTTGTAGGGGTACGAGTGAGGGTGGGGGTGGATATTCAAAATTTTTATGATCACGTCTTGTGGAGTATCGTTTGAAACCTCTTGATGAATAATCTACAAATCAATAAATAGTTCTCGATAGCGCTCATATAAGGCGATATTTGAATTTTTGAAAATAATAATAATAAAAAAACTTCGAGACCTATCTCAGCTTGTAGGCCAGCCGAAAGGGATTTTTAAACTCTCAAGAAACGGTATGGAGTATATATGTTGTTATTAGCATTTTGTAAAGATGTGCTTTTTAACTCATGAAATACTCGCGAAATTTGGACATTTTGCTTCATCCACGAATTCTGAGTACTCCTCAAGAAATTATACTATTTTCATTCATTCATTCATTCACGAAAATAATTGCTAAAACATTCGAAAAAATATAATTTGTCTAGGAAAACCTATCGTCTGATTCACGTAACGCAGATAATGTTAGAATGTAATACACTTTATCCTCCGCTGTTGGCAGGAAAATTGCGAAAATTGTTTGCCATCTATTGTGAAAATATGACCTACATTCATTGTGTGCGTTAGGCTGTATTCGAGGTGAAAGCATTGACTAAACAAGTCGAACACGTCAAATATCATGACACCGAAAATCTCGCTATCGGAAAGCAAAGCAAAGTTTCAAATGCGAGAGATTATTTTAAAAGTTTTCCTTGTGCTAACCAACAATCGAACAAATCTCATCATGATAAATCTGGAGCTGTTTTCACCATATGCCTATGAAAATTCAGGAAACCAATTCAAAGATGCACGTGCATTTATTAAAATTTTGTTACTTGTTTTCGCAAATACGAAAACCTTGAATAAATAATAAGTGTTAGGAGATGACTGTTATTCCAAATTAAATGCATTTTATCTAGGTTTTTAATGGCATGCATTAGTGCAAGATTTGTGCCTAAATATTTAAAACGTCATTGGAAACATTTAGTTTTAGCTACTCAAGAAATTTACCCTTCTACTCTCAAACTTTTACCTTGTACTCACGATTTTTAAAACATTTTCACTCACGAAAGTTAAACACCTTTATATACTAAATTCTACTGTTTCTAATCATGTCACAGCTTATTGTAATCTAATTTATACAACAGAATAAAATCTATCGATGCGTAAAACTTATTTACAATTCTTCCAAATTGAAAACATCACAATCCCAAATAATCATTGATACAACACTTACCATACAAAATAGTATTCACCTCATATTTATCCTACTATCCAAATGAATGAAGTCAGTGGTATAAGCATCAGCAGAATAATTGCAAGTACGGTAGGAAACCTCTAAACTCAAGCGAAAGTGTATTACTTTAATAATATGATCACACTAAGATAATCGTTAACCAAACAGAAAAAGAATAACAGATATTTTCAGCGCAATATGCAAACATAATAAACACTACAAACAGAAAAGTTTCATGTGAAGGAACTAACCTGCATTGCTTCTATGATGAACACGGGTATTAATTCGTCAACTGCTCCAATATCTTTCGAAAACCGGTTTAGAATTCTACCTGTAAGAAATTTTGTACTTGCATGAAACAAGAATTTAGTATATTTTATATCTATAAGGGTTATACAAAATAATGTAAAAATCAGCTTGAAAAGAGCCTGAGAAACACGGCAGAAACACTACATTCTGCTATGATTTTCCCCTGTATAGTTAGAACCATGTTCAACTGTTTCTCCCAGTAATACGCCAATGAACGTCGTGGTGTTTTTTGTGATCTGCTATCACATCAAACCTTTAGGCTTCAAAAGAGGGTAAATAAGTAGCCAACTGCAAAACGTGGTATACAACAAATGAGATATCGGTGTTCCTGGATTCTTCATGTATGGAGTAAAATTATCTGTTGGATCGTTCTAAATGTGTGAAATGATATGAATGATCATTGTGAATTTGTGTAGATGTACAGCGGCAATTTTAGATTTGGAGCGCCATCTTAGAAATTTACCCTAATAGTATTAGAAACAACCTGTTTCGACCTCCATAGGTCTTACTCTAACTCCCTGCAAAGTTGCATTTTGCGCTGAGGGGAGTTCAAAACGCACAAATTTTCTTCTGGGCTGATGGACTATTGTCCTTCTGCCCGGTGTTGGCCAAAACTTCAGTCTACCTTTTCCCTCCTGAAGGTTCAAAATTTAGCTTTTCATCCTAATTTTCCCCTGCAAGCTATATATGCAACCAAAGGTTTCTCCCGCGATGTCTTCTACAAGCAAAGCTCTGGCCAAGATGTTTTAACATCTGAAGGATGCGTAGAACCAACATACGTAGGACCAACACGGCGTTGGACTAACACGGTTCTAGACCAACACTTCGTAAAACCAACACAGCGTTGGACCAATACTTGTAACCGGTAAACGACCAACACGATAAAACATGAATCTTGATAATATTGCAAAATTTAGGTTTTCAATAATTTGTGACAGATGACGTAAGTAGTGAGACAGAAATATTACATACGATGTTCATGCGAAAGTTTCTACTTTTTTTCACGGGTCACGTAGATTGTCATATAATTTACAGTTTTAGCTTTCACTAGCGATAAGAACTGTTGATAATTAGTAGTTTGATAGTTATCATAGTACTACAAGTTATAACAGTTTTTTCCTTCGTTGGCGTAATGGACAAATTGTGTGACACTTCCACGTACCTAACACTAAGTCAGAATAGGTTATATACGGTCACAGGATACGATCCATGTTCAAGGGCGAAGTTAACGGTCTGGGTTCCCGAAGTGACAACGGTCTCTGTAAGTAATAGTTTCAATCCGATCCCTAAGGATAAGCCAAATAATAAAACAATAGGAAGATAGTACCGGAGAATCGACAGAACCACAATTAATAATGTTTGAAAATACCGAGACTTTCTCAACAATCGTGACACGTCAACAGCGTAACACCGAACAATCTTAAGCAACACAGTAAAGAACGGGAGCGTAAGTTGATTGAAACAGTTGCGTGTAATATTCCCGAAATCTGATGACTTGATGAAGCTCGTTTGGATCAACAGCGATATTGTACTGACTAACAAGAAGACGTTGAAATGAATAATCAACGAATAAAGAGAAACGAGCTTCCGTTACGAAAATCACGATTTCTGTGAATAAAATGATGGATTAGTAACATGAAAATCTTACACTCAAATTTTTATAATGAGAATAATAACTTTTCATTTCTTACCTTTATGTTATCCTAGTATTCCTATACAGCTATCCAAGACTTTTCCAGTTTGTCAAATTACCATGTAAAAGAAGTAATTCTATATGGATATTTCTCTTAATCTCAATGCTTACAATGCCTGAGAATTGGTAACTGATAGTAATAATACACTGATGTTCTATACTCTAGTAGTATGTGCAAGAAAATATTTACTTCAATTATTAATAATTACATAACTTGCAAAATTAATCAGATATTACACACAAAGTGATATCTCTAATCCCTATCTACTCTCCTCTAAACGACCTACTTAAATCTTTAAGAAGATTTCTAGTAAAGAAAGTTCTTTTAATATGATATCAGGACACCTGGTGGAGGTAATAATGACAAATCAACGAACCTCGTTACAGACGACGTAACAATGAAATCTACCAGTCTGTCACCATGAGAAACTATAAAAAGACCTTCCCGGACTGGAAATGGAATTACGAAATCAAACCTCCTCAAGATAAGAACTTTGGACCTGATATGACTCTATTCCCTGCAACTTATATAGAACTAGAAGCATCAACACACAATATGGTATGATAACTTAGCATGCAAAGTTACGCTTATATAACTAATGTTTTTTATAAGACATCATAAAATATTGTTCACTATTTCACGAGATTCTTTACATATGACACTACAAAAGCAAAGTCTTACTTCCTGAGAACCTTAATTACACCGACAGAATAAAATCATTTGGTGTTAATAAACATATGTAACGGTCAGTAAAGAGATACAGTTCTATTCCATATGTTTGGACAATCTTCCGGTATCTTAGAACATTTGACAGTACTTTTACTAAGACAAGACACTGTGATTAACACTCAATGTACTTATTCAGTCCAATAAATACAATCTCCGCCTTCACGCACACATGTATACTTCCTTTATGATTAATGATATCCCCAAACCGTACATTTATTCTGGTCACAGTGGGCTTGGTCGATGTTCTCGTGCAATATGATTTGGATACTCTCCGGAGAATCTTGGCTATCTTAAATCGAAGTTAAACCCTCGACGCACCAAACTTTGTGTTCCTTCAAAGTATTGAAAGATATAAGTTCGAAGTGCGATGAATAATGTTTACTGTGCTCAAATAGGCTTTTGCACTAAAATACAGCTAAATTGCAACTTGCAAACCTTGACCATTGATTAGCGATTAATATTTATAACAAAACGTAGACGAAGCTATGGCGTACACTGGCTCACTTTAAAGCAAACGGGTCATTAGTGAAGCCTAGGCCTACCTTTATTTTCGAAACAATAAGAAGTTCACTGCTAAAGTCACTTATAAATCGGAATGTCAATGTTCACTTCAATAAGCATTATATTTTACGGTATCTTCCTGACGAAACCATACCAGGTACACGACAGTATACTTTATTTTGAATCATATAATCAGTATAACATACTAAAAATTGTTACCTGGTTTGCCCAGCACTTCTTGCGCACATTTGTCAACTGTTACTTACTCCTCCAAAAAGTATGACCTTCATTCCACGGTGTAATAAAGTCAGACAAGAAATTCAACACCTCGACTTACAGCAACAGGGAGCCATCCAACGAAATATGTTTCTCCATAAAAACGTGCTCTACCAAACTTCTTTGTTCAGGAACGGGGAACCGCTACCATACTCCGTATCTCACCTCTCGCTTATCGGACGATGTGGCCTTTATGTTCACTAACTCCATTCACCTCGTGAAACTGAATTACAAACACAGTTAACGTCACTGCAGCGTGGAAATATAAATGCAGCAATTTCCAATTGCGTATTTACATTTTTTGTGCAAATCGCTGCTGAAGATTCAAGTGATTCTGATTTCTCGAACACACCGTTCGAGATATTCGATATATTCAATATATTCGATGTGTACGATATCAGTACTGCGCTTCAGTACACACAACGCGTCGTTGCCGTTTGGTTAATACTCATTTGGTCAACTGAACATGACAACACTGAAATCACTTAACATATATGTGTTAAATAAACTTTTAAAATTTTGGCCATTTATTGGTTTTATGACGTAAATATTCTAATGCTCCTATTGATACGTTATAGATGACACCCGAACGGGCTAAGAACCTCTCACTCTATTATTCGTACATTCAGAAAATTCATAAACTCCAACACATAGTTAAAAACATTCATATTATTTACAGAACATAATAAGACTCATAAGTTAAAAGAAAGGCACATTATTTTACATTAGTCTTATTTTTTCATCTTTTTTTAAATAACATGTCTTGTTGCACAGATAAATATTATTCCAATACCTAAACACCATACTGTATTATTATCTACTATTAAATACCCAAAAACACTGATGCTTCATCTTAAAATGTCGCTAAACTCTACGAAACAGAAGAAATATCTCAAAGTATACTCAAACCATAATATACAACAAGTGAATTAAGAAGATTGAAGACTTTCAACCGAAATCTAGCTACCTAAAGGCATCTCTGTACTAATAATGAATGGATATCATCTCTATGGTAAAATTGCCACTTTTTACTTCATGTCCTTCTAATATTTTGACCCAGTCTTCTCATGAAATATGTGCTTCTCTTGTAGTTCTATTTTCTTCTTTTTCTGTTCAGATAAAATGCGAAATGCCATGCTCTTCCATTGTAGATAAATCTCCTCAGTTGGTTTACAAATTCGACATTCATCGACGGAAATTGGTCCTCGATGAACTCCTCCTTCACGATCTGTTACATACAAAACTTTTTCATTTTCTTTGTTAACGCAAATATAAGGTCCTGTAAATAGATCAAATATTTTCTTGATGTGGTTTTTGCATGCATCACTCAGTTCTTGTTGCGTATAAAAATCAATATTTCTGGTATTGGGGTGTTTAGCTTTCCATTTTTGGATCCTCCTCTGGGCTGCCTTCCTTCTCCGAAGGTCTGCTAATATCAGCTGTTCCTTCAACTCAGCGTAGCCTGCTTTCTCGCCTTGCGTGATTAAAAGTTGTTTCCCAAGTTGTTTCCTCTTCAAGAAATAAATTAGCTCGAGTCGGAGAGATTCCGAGATTTTCTGACATAGTGCAATATCTACCAAATGTTTCTTCCATTGATTATGCTGTTGTCCACAGAACACACACCATAGTCGATTAATTTCCTTATGCAAACGTTGCACAGGATTCGACTGCGGGTGGTAGGGAGTCGTATGAATAATACTCACACCCCTCTTGCTCATTGCCGATTGGAACTTCCTTGAAACAAAGCATGGGCCGTTGTCCGTGAGTAGTTGCAAAGGAACACCAAGGTGAGTAAAATAAGTTTCCATACTCCTGATCACGGTAGTCGCTGTAGCTCTTCTTAAAGGATACGCAACGAGGTAGTGAGTGTGTAGATCCATACAAGTACAGACGTACGCATATCCTTCGCTGGTCCGAGGTAGTCTACCCACAATATCGAGTGAAACTATTTCTCTATGCTGCGTTGTCACAATCATTTTCAAAATCTTCTGAGGCGGATGGGTATCTGCCTTACTTTTCATACACACAGTACAATCATGAAGATATCTTCGAATACTGGTTCTCATCTCTTTCCAAAAGAAATTCGTGAGTATCGAATAAGTATCCAAAATGACCACGATCGTCATGATATGATTTGATAATGGACTTTTGCAAAGTGTGAGGAACCATGATACGGGTGATGGTTCTGGGTGATGGGTGATGGAAATCTCATTTCAAAAGCAATCCATTATTCAGTTTCTAATACTCACGTATCGACTTCCGTCCGGTATTGATTTCTTGACCCAAATCATCTTCCTTTAACGTTCTGAAGTATTTACTGAGCAATGGATCCTCTTCTTGAGCTTGTCTAAATTCTTCAAGTGCCACTGCCACCAGTACTCCCGGCATCAATTTAAATTCATGTACTTGAAATGTTCTATTATCTTCTGGCCTCTCTGCACGAGTAATAGCATCGGCCGCTACATTGGATTTTCCTGGTATGTATGAAATGTGAATATCCAAATCTTGAAGTTCTAGAGTCCAGCGGTATAGTCGATTATTCCAATATTTGACTCCGCGCATGAATACTAATGCTTGATGGTCCGTATATACTTCTACGTGTTTGCCTATGATCAGGTTGCGTCAACGGCGAACAGCGTGAATCTATGTTAAGTACTCGAGTTCAGTGATTATGTAACGTTCTTCACGAGGCTTAAGGCTTTTACTGGCAAAACCAATCACTCGCTTCACTCCATCTTGTTCCTGATATAAGATGCAGCCATATTAATGGTGGATGCGTCTATGGTAATATAAAAATCTCGCCCAAGGTCGGGGTGAGTAAGCAGAAAATTTTTGGGCATCTCCTCGTTCAACTTAGTTGAACATTGACAATACTCCTTATTCCAAACCCATTTCTTTCCTTGGAGTAATAGTTAGTAAAGGGGGGTGCTATCTGAGCGAACTGCAGTGTAAAACGTGCACACCAGTTTAAAAGTCCTAACATGCGTTGCAAACTTTTCAAATTGCGCGGTGGTGGTATTTCCTGAATGACTCTCACATATTCTGGGTCTTTTAAAATTTCTTTTGAGGTAACTACAAATCTCAAGAACTTCACCGAGGATGCTAGGAATTTGCACTTCTTCAAGTTGACTGTCACTCCTGAGTGTTCAAAACGGTCTAACACACGCATGAGCAGTTCAAGCTGATCTTGGGCGTCACGACCTGGCACGAATATATCGTCCACATACACTACAACTCGTTGTAAAACATCCTCTCCTAACACTCCTCGCAAAGCTGACATAAGAGTTGCCGCACTGTTCTTGTAACCGTGGTACGACCGTGAATGAATACATCTGTCCATCAAAAGAAAATAATACCAAGTCATGGCTTTTAGGTTTAAGGGTGACCTGGAAGTACGAACTCACTAAATCTAAAGTTGAGCTACGTGTGATACCCGAGAACTTAGTGAACAAGTCTTCAATCCTTTCCACCTTAATATTAATCAAATTGGTGTGAGTATTCAAGGCCGTTAAGTCAAGACATACCCTAATATCTCCTGGAACTTTTTTCTTAACCACAACCAATATATGGTGATGCCGGGAAAGATTCGGTCGAACCACTCCCCATTTAACCCAATTATTGATTAGTTGGCGTACTTTGTCTCGATGACATAAAGGTATGGGGTAGGGTTTCTTAGTAATTGCCTCTTCTGTGTCAACCGTAATAGCTTACTCATAGTCAGAAATTCGTCTGGGAAAATTTGTGAACACCCTACGATGACGCACAAGTTCCTCTCGTAAACCTTCTTTCTCTTCTCGGGGAGCATCCACTGAATTTATCACCTTATTGATTTCCTCCTATGATGCATACTTGCGTTCCCAATCCGAAGAACTATCCCTAGTACAGCGAACTTCATCAACGAAGCAATACTCACATCTTTCCTTACGCAAAGCTAAGCTCCATTTAGAATCAATGGCTTCAATGTATTCGATTTCTTCTTTAGTTTTTTGATTTTCACAAATTGCCAAACTCTTCTCCTCCTTTTGGCATTGTTTGTCCTCCCAGTCCTGGAGTTCGCTTTCTTCCACTTAGTTTTAATTTCTGTCCAATTACAAGTACATGTTCTAGTTGGATGTAAATGGGAAAATTTATATCCACGCTCGAGAGCATCAAATTCACAAAAATAATCTGAACATGTTTTCATGGGGGACTTCATGACTTGGTAAAATGTATCTGCCTCCTCTCGATCCGTGATCTTCACCTCGTCGACCGCATGACTCATCAGCACTGCGGGGAAATTTTCTGCTCCACCTTGGCTCGAAATCTCGAATTTTCTCTCCAAAACCACTTGATTGGTTATAAAGTAAGGTATTTAAACCGAAAAGAATGTTTCATTAGTTCAAACTTCAGGAGTTGTTCTTAACACAACCAGATAAACCCTTCTGTTTGGTAGCATTAATGTACACTAGTGTCCAAAATTAAAGCAAAACGAAGCAATCTCCACAGAAGCAATATATTTCTTGAAACGCTTGGTGTTACAGGAAGGTATGCATAAGTATGGTATACAACGAAATCAAAACTGCAAAGAAACAACATTTATACTTGAATAACACACAATATCATGGATGCAATATCCCAAACTGACACAAGCCAGAATTATAATAATAAGGTCAGAAAACAAAATAAAGTGAGAAACCCCCAAAATGGAGCTTAATAGGGTATATAGTGCACCTAGCACAGTCTGACAACGGTGCTGCATAGTACGGACAGGTGAAGCAAGAAGATCTTGTGGCAGTAGCTCCTATTATTCATGCGGAGCTATTGTGAGAGCATTAAATGAGATGGGTGGCCGTGATCGCGAAGCAACTCACCTTCATAGGTTGTCTCAAGCATGGCCAACTAGATTTAAGGCCGGTTAACGCACTAGCCAGTCTAAAAGGGCAATAGTTCTAGTTTAAAAAAAGTCGCCCACCAATACAGCTCTGTGAGGACGGGCATTGTCATCGACCAGGAAAAAAATCTCCCACACGCTGCAGAAACTCTCTCAAATGTACTGTCAAGATCTGATCGTGATATCTGGTAGCAGTTTTACCTTGTCCATTCACTCTGGTGGTTTCGCGTAGATGAATTCTTCAGGTGCTGCTAATACTAACTCACAACATCACCCCGCAACTTCCGTTCGATGATGTTAGAAGGATCATATCCTGTTGCCTGTTCTCCCCAGACGATGCACCGTCGAGAATCAGACTATAGAGTAAACCACGACTCATCACTGGATAATACGAACGTCCAATTAACATCTACCCAATGACTGTGATTTCGACAACATTGAAGACGATTCCTTCTCTGATCAGCGTTTAAAGGCACACAAACTACAGGTCACCTTGCATACAGTCATCTTTCCCCAAACCTCCTATCCACGTTTTCCGAGTTACTTGCCTTTCTGTTGCAGCAGCGTGGTCTGATGCCAGTTGACGGATGCTACTCCAATTGTGGCGCCTGACTTTTATCAGCTCTTTAGTGTCCTTGACTGGTCTTCTGAACGTGTATTCAATGTCAATGAACAGTTCCCAAGAACTACCAACCACTGAGGAATTCACTCTGAGTTATCCGACTACCTTGGTCTGTGACTATGCAGCTTCAAGTCTTCCAATGGTTCTTCAGCGTAAAGCGTCATTTAACAGTCGTTTTTTAGTCATTTCTAAGCTGTTCAGTATCATTGGTATCATCTGCCTGTAAGAAACACTGATAATCAGCACCTTCGTATACTTTAGTATACGTCATTTTTACAACCTATGGCTGCAGTCACTTTCTATACTAGAGCTAACCCTTCGCTTATACCATTAACTACATTAAAAAGGCTACTACAAATATGTTTTTGACCATGCAAAGATATCAACGACATTTTAAAACAATTAATTATACATTTTTGCAAATTTTGCTTTAATTTTGGACAGTAGTGTTGTTATTAGCTTAGAATATATTAAGAATTACACAAAGTATTACAACATATAAGAGAAAATGATATCTTATAACTTTTACCTGAAGTATTGACATCGAAAAATCGCATTTTTGCTCCAATAACTCTTTTAAATGCTGCTGAATGTAAAGCAATAGATGAAGCTATGCACATGTACATAAAGGTCAATGATCGACATAATAAAAGAAATGCTGAAATCACCAACAAGGCAGTATACACATGTATTCTCGTTGATCTTGTAACATTTTCCTTCAGCCACTGAAATAATGCATTCTGTTTTGTGCCATATGTCTTATCATCATCGGGTAGTTCAGCTTCTAGATTCACCCTTTAAAAGAATAATTCAATTTAGTATTACATTAATAGTATTTAGTACTAAAACTTATAAAAAAAATGTTTGAGAAAAAAGGTTAAAAGTAACTATTATTATTATTATTATTATGTAGACATTCACTCAGAAAAATAATCTTTTCTGTGAGCCTACGTATGACCAGAAAGTTTACGAAAAGAATAATTAAACGTTTTCCATGGAGTTGAAACGTGGACTCTACGGAAAGATTGATTAAACGTTTTCCAGGGAGTGTTAAACAAAGTCCAAACGTGGATACTACGAAAGAGTGATGAAAGCAAATTGGAAGTCTTTGAAATATGAATCTGGTGGAGAATGGAAATGTTAGCTGCGAACAGAAGCCCGAGACATACGGTACATTACTGCTACATTAGCAACTGTAAAGTATTACAGACAAAATAACAGTTCTGTATATTTTCAATTTCAACTTTCTTGATAATATTCGCGAGGTTAGGAGTTTGTGGACTGAGTAGAAACATGCGTTGCCAGATGCTAAGCCACTTTTTATGTCTTCCGTGACCTCATTTTTGCTTGTTACATATGCTGCTAAGTATTTAAATTTGTTTACTTTTTCTATTGCATTAGATTATGAGATTCTAAAAATAGAAGAGGACAACTGAACACTTTGAAACAACTATTCGTATATGAGGATGATGCAGATTTAATAGAGGATGATATAGATGCACTACAAAGTAACACGGATGTCTTACGTTAGTGGAAGCTTGCGACAAGATAGGTCTGCAGGTGCGCGTAGATAAAACAAAATACATGATAACAAACAGAATCTCAGAGACTTAGGAAATAGGGACAATTATTAAGAATGAAGTCGTATCAAACAAGCAAGAATGAACTCACGGAAGAAATAGAATAATTACTTACCTTTTGACAACTCCTATTTCTATTCCGTCCAGAAACAGCTAACCTCGCGATTATTAAGAAGAAATCTAAAATTGAAATTATATAGAACGTTATTATAACGTCAATACCCTACGGTGTTGAAAGTTCGAGTATGACCTTGTAGTTGAATATAAATCAAGTATATTTGAAAATGAGTCTTTGAGAAAAATATAAGGGACTGAAACAGGACGAGATGGCCAGAGAATGAAGGAGACTACATAATGAAGAACTCGACACACTACATAATGCACCTGAATTGAAATCACGACTGCTAAAATGGGCTGGCCATGTATCTACGATGGGTCGAAAATGAAGATTATATTCCATCCTGGTTGATGAAGAGGCCATTGGGAAGACCAAGTCGTCGTTGAGATTTCAATATTAGAAGGGATCTTCGAAAGGATGTTCATGATGGAAAATAGCTTGATACTGCTTAGGTTTAAATCCAGATGGGGAAAGATTATTACTTTGGCGATGAATTTGTACGTTTCGTAAACCATAGAGCTAGTCTGAAAGTGTTTAAGCGCTTCTTGCACAGTTGAACCGTTTGATTTTATTTTTTAAAAAAGTTCTCATGTGAACATTTTAATAAAATTTTCCACGATTAACAGTGACTGACTCATGCTTGAATCAAACTTGTTCAGTATAGAGAGGATAGTGACGAATTTAACTTTATACTTCGTGGCTTAGTTGACTAAAACAAGAGAAGACTATGGTTCTATCCCAGCTCCCGCCAATATGATACTTAATTCCCATGCACAAAAACCGCTCATTAATACGGGGTACCACAAAAGCGTCCAAAGGGAATACAGTCCAAACTGATATTTTCGTTGAAAAATCCTCGAACGGGAATATCGTCCAATAAAAATTGTATTACATATTATTATTTTCACATTAAAACCAGTCACGGGAATATCATCCAAAGGGAAAAGTGTAAGAAAGGAAAATCGTCCAAAGGAAAATCACCCAAAGGGAAAAGCATCCAAGGGGAAAATCGTCCAAATCGTTTTCACGAAACGAGAAGATCGTCCAATATGTCTCGTTGACAGGAAAATCATCCAAAGGAAAAATCGCCCAATATGAAAAACATCCAACAGGAATATCGTCCAAAGGAAAAATCGTCCAAACGCGGCTCAGTGGGTTGTTTTCATCAGTCTTGTAACTAGTGTGATAATATTTCTTTAGAACTTCAAGCTGCTATTCTTTAGAAAGAAGTTTTATTTCTTTACTTGTAATATGATGAAGGTAAAGTTTTATTTTGCTTGGATGATGAAACTGTCGCAAAATTATTTATAATCGAAGCCATGTTTCAAATGAGCTTAACCAGCGGTTTATTCGACGTTGAATAATGGTTAAGAAGAAACTAGTTGAAATGAAGAAGCGGGCGATGAAGTTAGCCAAAACAGAACATGGTTGCTGTGTACCACTATACACATTTAGTTTCATTTTGTCCGTTGCTTTCCTCATTATATATAGTATTAACTTTTCAACTATACATAGCCTAAGTGTCTGCTTCAGGATTCGAAGCTGGAATGTTTCGAAGTCGTCGTTGGTAACTCGACACGTTACCTCTTGACCATGAAGTCACCTTAAGATTCACTACTCTTTTACGGTATCTATAAGAAAAGGCAGTCTTGAAAGCGCCACAAATCCAGACGTCTCATTTCCCCATCATGTAAGAAAAATAATAATACTTGCCCTCTTTCTTTGTTATGCGTATTTTTCCTTATCTAACACTTTCATCATCACTACACTATTAATGTGTATTTCTCAAGAAATGTAATATGTCGCCTTAGGAAAAGACACATAAAGCGAAATCTATGTCATAGTTGAAAAGGAAAGTTAAAAACACTTCACATTATCACCCTATCAACAAAATTAAATGTTCGTTGAAATATAGTTTAAAATTCTATCTGTTTCCAACATGCAAATGAAGAACGTGAGAAGCGTAGTTAATTTTATTCTATTCACTTTTAGTCACAATTTATTATGCATTTAACTTGGAAAGATAATCTAGGGTACATTCAATATAATAATTAAAACACGTCATATTAACAACCTATCAACGAAGTCAAATTTTCGTTGGAATATAAGTTGAAATTCGACTTGCTTTCAACATGTAAAAGAGAACACAAAATAATAGTTAATGGAATTCAATTAGCTTTTAATTACACATTTTATTCCATTAAATTAGAAAGAATCCCATGAAACAAACTCTGTACCATAGTTGAAAGTAACAGTTAAGTCCACGTTGAATTAACATCTTTTCAACAACATCAAGTATGTTGAAATATAATTTAAAATTAAACGTTCTTTTTCAACCAATAACGTTTAATCAACGAACTAAACCAAAGATCAACGTTTAAAATACGTTTGTGCGCTACTGGGGTTGGATTGAAGATGCAGTATGGGGACGAGGTTATCGTGTTGCAGAAGTACCCCAGTGATTTCACCAGATCCCCCGTTCATGTGGGAGTGTCACTCCCCAAATCCTTGAGAGCACTTCCCATCTTTAAATATTTTACAACCAAAAATCGATAGGAGCACTAGCAAACTTTACTTGATCCCTCCCAATTTTTACTTTACGCCTCCCCACAAAAAGAAAACCCTAGCGAAACCCCTGATCACCCCCGCACCTTCGGTACTGTTGATGTATGGCAGCACAACGGATTAGATCACTTTTATAACGCAAACGTTCGCCGGCATGGTATTGAAGCTAACAATGAGACTAGTTCTCTTCTCATAGGAAATCCTTCCTTGTACCATCATACGTGAGATCGGTCCGCTAACTCTGTCTTGAAAATAAGCTCCTCAATAACTGTCTATAATGGTTTGTATCTCAGTCCAAATCTAGAAGTGAAATTTTTTCATCCCCAGTGACCTTACTTACTTTTAGTAACATGTTCAGTTGTTCACAGCACCCACAGTATGATGTGTGATGTAATAAGTAAATAAACGAATGTTCTTTTGTACAGGTTGTCACACGAATTAGGATATGAAGTAATTGTTAGTTGTTATAGAGACTTGAAAATAACAAGATGTCTTGATACAATGATCTTGTTAAGAAGTTCGGATTTGTAGTTCAATATATGGAGTTGTCGTAATGGTTTTGTGGTTTACAGCTAATGTTCGTATAATGTTTAAGGAAGTACGACAAGGTAATTGTGATGTTACTTGTGGTTAAATAAATACTAACATGTTGAAGCTTTGTGTATATGTCTTCGAACCTGATGTTATAAGTTGAAGTTAATAAATGGTAGTTGAAAATGAATATCATACCTATTCATTCAGTATCTGGATTGTTAATAGTAGAAATAATGTTATGTGTAATTAGCTCCCATAACAGTTCTGGAACTAATGAGAAAGTAGTTAACTTATTATCAGAAGTTGCTTAGTCTGATTGACCTAACTCGACTTAACGTAAGCTAAAGTAATTTCGTAGATGTATACCATGTATATTTATATTAAGGAAGTAAAAGGGATTTTAATTTTATATAAAAGGAATAAATAAAACAGCTCTCTATCACATAACACAGTAAACGAAACTACACCGGATATTTAACAATATTGTCAAAACTTAAAAGAAACTTTTGAATATGTAAATCTATAGACCTTGTTGTTGATAAATTGTTGATTGACTGCCTAGAAACAGACACTTATTTAATTACATGAATTTTCTTCGAATATTTCCAAGAGAAGAAAATTCAATTTCGACATTTAAAGCCAAAATTTTATCTACTATGAAATTTAAATAGCATGATGAAGATTTTGTGGCCATAGCAATGGAATACTTCAGATCAATAGTGAACTTTTTATGTTTCTGGAAAACACCTAATACAATTTACGATAATGCAGATCAAATTGTGCTGCTACTCCAGGAAATGGGCATCTTCTTTGTTATATATATGGTATGGTGGTTACTCATGCACTACCTTCATGCAAAGATAAACAAAACTGTGAACGCTATCAACAACTCTGCTAGTGAGATCCAGAATATGCTTGAGAAACACAGAAGCGTCAGTGGCCTGTTCAATGACTGTCTGCGTCTAGCAGCAGTAGTCTGTAGCGAGTACAAACTGCTGCTGGACGGCTTTACTAAAGGTAATTTAAAGGATGTCTTATATAAGTATGGTTACCAAACCAATAGTGATAGCGAGAACGTGTTTTCTGATGCAGCGGCAGAAGATGAGCTACCACTTAAGAATTCACCCGATTTGAATTTTCAACCAAACAAAGAAGAATTTGAAAGTGCGGAATCCCCGTATTTTTCTTGGACTTCAAATACGCCATTTGAACAAAACATGTTGAACAACCTCTCTGAAAAATCATTGATGGATACTCCTACTGCTTGCCATGTTCAGTCATTTCAAGAAGTCCTGAAACAAATGAAAGATGCCTGCATGAAGTCACTTGAGGACGCTGAGAATTCTCCAGGAGGAGGAAATGATGGTGACGCTGGAAGCACTCATTATGATCTAGGGTTGAAAACATTTGCACATCCATTCCAAGCCATGGAAGAAGAGTCCAGAACAAATTTTATGACAAGTCATACCAATTTAACAGTAATTAAGAGATCATTGGTTAACCTGCGTGAAAGCATCACTTCATTTGAAATATTTGTCGACAACTTACCTCAAGCCATCTAAAAGCAAAGAAATGTTTAATAACTCACGAAATTTACGAGACTAAGTGATATGAATGATTACCTACAATGATGATCAAATTCTAGTTTATAATTGTTGAATACTTTTTAATCCTGTATACTGTGTAGTTGAGTATAAGTTTTTGATTTACTAAATATGTTTGCATTTAAGGGCTATATGCTTAAATTCTCAAAGAACAAGTATTAAGACGTAACTACTATAATAATTTCATGTTCTTTCTGTAGAGATAGTTGGTCAATTTTGTGACATTTCGCTGATACAGTGTCAAATATGTAATATTCAAGTGGAGCCCCAATTCTGTCATATTGAAGTTGTTCAAATCTGCGATTTGTAATTTTTATTTATGTCCTTCAGGCATCTAAGGCTCAGGCCGGGATAGGAGAGGGATAAGGATGTGGGAAAGTGTCGTCCAGGGCCTAGGTTGAAGGTACCATTGCGGCATTTGGCTCATGCGATTGAAGAAAAATCCTGGAATCTCAGTCAAGATGGTCCGCGCTAAGATTGAACCCACGACTTTATGAATGCTAAGCCAACCCTCTACTACTGAGCTACAGTTTGTATAATTCTTATGTTTAGAATAGTGATGTTTAATTAAGACTACAGTGGCATAGTTTGAATATTTCTGAACACTTATTAACTTTATTCAGTATTGAGAGTCTTATAGTTCTGGAGAAAGATTATCTTTCATTTTTAAATAGTGATTCTAAACGTTCTGCCAACGTATCTAACACATAGTTGCAAACTACAAAGCATGTCTGAAAAGTATTCGACCATATTACAGGAAACTAAAACTACTTAACTGATGTGTTTTAATTCTTAATAACCTTTGGCTTCTTTAGGACTCTTTAGCTTCCACACTCTTAGCCCAACGACCCTGCCATTGTTGGAAGCATGCCAGGAACTCTTCTTATGGCACTGCTGTCAACGCCGCGCCGTATTTTTCATGATATTTTCTAGGATCTCGATGCGGGTATCTTTGAGTATCGATATCGATTTAACTTTAGAAGAAAGCTGGAAGTCACAAGCAGCCTGTCAGGCAATATTGAGCTAAGGGAACGACAGGAATACACCTCTTGGCTAGGAGAGATTGAATCAAGTGCTCGAGGAACTGACCTGGGCGTTATCCCGACACAGGTTCCAGTTTTATGAAGCCCACAGGTCTAGTCTCTTGCGACGAACTGCATCACGTAGGTGATGAAGAACGTCAAGATTGTACTCATTCGAAATTGTTCGTTCTTCTGGCACGTATTGCTGATTCACAATGCCACGGTAGTCAAAGAACACAATCAGCATCATTTCAATTTTACCACCGACTTGCGGCCATATTTGAACCGACTTTACCACTATTTAATTTGTGTACTCCCCATAGTACCGTTGCCAGAAGCTTACTGAATCTGGCCGTATTTTTTCTGACGGTTATCTACAAGTTCCTGGCGAAACTTAATGCAAGATCGATGTTCTACAATTTCTGTCAGTTTGCTCTGAATCGAACTGCGACGAAGAAGAAGAACCACGCTATACAAAGGATGACGCCACCCAACAGGTATGCGCATGAATTATGATACCTCCACCAGTGTTCGCAGTGTTGCTATCCAACGTTAACTAGTTTACTCAGAAAAGAAAATAAGCTTGGACAGTTTTCAGACAGGCCTTGTAGTTCCATTCACCGTGACAAAATGTACAGAAGTTATTAACAATGATGGAAATTCGGTGCGTAATGTACACGTTAATACCTACCTGTTAAACCAGCGGTTCTTAACCTTTTCTTTACCAAGAACCCCTTTAAAATACTCTTTGTATCCGCGGACCTCCAAGACCTAACTCAAGATTTAAATCCTACAATGTATCAAACGTTTATTATGTTTATCATGAATATTATATTACTATTTTAGTATTTTTATTGGAATAATTCCATGTTAAAATTGTAGTTTTGAACTCTTGGAAGAAAACTTATTTATAACATACACGATAGGAAAGGAAGATTTTTCGCGCAAGTATATCATTACAAAAGGCATCAACATCTCCATAGCTCTGTTCGATAGTTCTGCATAATACTGTAGATCATGTAGACTGTTTCTTGAACTGCAATTTCAATGTACCATCCGTAGACATTTCCTTGAGCTTCCTGTATTGCTGTGAGGTCCTTTAGTTCATACATATTAACTGAAATCGATCTATAATTCACTCTTTGTTTCCATCAGGGAATCAGAAAATATTCATAAAAACTATGCTTCATTTTTTTAGTAATGGGTCCTTCTCAACGTAATTCCTCGTCAGCGTAACGAAAAACATTTAAGAGCTTTGGGAATGACTTATAATTTCGATTCGATACGCGATGATACCAGAATTCCAATTTTGATAATTGCTTTGATCTTCCCTTGAATTACGAAACCTTATTTACTTGATGATTGAAGTATCTGGTGATCGAAGTGGGTGAAGATATCTGGCAGATATACTAATTTTACTAACCATCCATCAATATATCGATGAAGTAAAACCGCTCCTTCATGAGGAAATCTTGTATCTCAATACCCCCAAAAAACGATACATTTTTTTCTCGTGATAAATAAAAAAGAAAAAGAAGACGAATGCAACTTCTTGTAAGTATTAAGAAAGATAAATTCTACTCTAAAACAAAAGGCAAAGTGCAAAGTGGAGATTAACGGAGAGGACTTAGCGTGACCTAAAGGACCTGCCGTTTTCGGAGAACGCTAATCATGATGATATTACACACAGTTTAATTTGAAACTTTAGTATATGGACGTTGTTACATTTTGAAATACGTGTTTTATTACCCTGAATCTTTAATGTATTTTTATAAAAGTAAATTTCGTAATAATTATCAGTGTGTCTGATCGTCACGCAATGTTAATATAACATGGAAATTCTTTTCGCAAACTGCCTCTTCAAGTAAACAGACAGAAATTGATACTTTTTACTTCTTTCCTTCTTTGATGCTACATAAAGAGTCGAAGCACTTAGTAATGTCTGTAACATAAAATTCTGAAACACGAAAAAAGGAATGAGAAGAATCTGAATCTGGCTACACTTACATAATGAATTAGTCCGTGGAAAGAACAGTATGTAAACTTTATTGTTACCATAGGCCTGTACGTAATGATATTGTTGTGCTCCATTAGAATCGAAAGCCAGACGTCAGAGGAAAAATTCAACATCTTTTGTTCATTTTAGGTTTATTTCAAAACGAATTAAACTCTCCGTTCTAACGCAGGTGTTTGCGCTTCCTGCCGCTCTGTGGGCTGTTTGTATATTAATTCTTGAGTTATGCACATACTAAACTGCGCTTACAAGAACAGATCTAAATATTATTCATTGATTTAATAGGGGACGAAATAGATGCACTACAAAGTAACACCGATGTCTTAGTAGAAGCGTGCGATGAGATAAGTTTGCAGGTACTAAAAGAAAATACAAAGAGTGAGAATGAAGAAAATAGACACATAATTAAGGAGAACATAGAAAAAGTAAACAAATTGAAATGCTTGGGAGCATATGTAACAAGCAAAAACGAGGTCACGGAAGAAACAAAATTTCGCTTAGCATTAAGCAACACATGTTTCTACTCAGTCCAGAAACTACTAATCTCGCGATTAATACCAAGAAAGTTAAAAATTAAAATACACAGAACGGTTATTCTGCCGGTAATACTCTACGGTTGCGAAAGTTGGAGTACGATCCTAGCAGATGAACATAAATTACGAGTGTTTGAAAATAAGGTCTTGAGAAAGATATACGGGCCGAAACGAGACGAGATGACTGGGGAATGCATAATGAAGAGCTTCACGGACATTACGACTAACCCGATGGGGTAAGAATAATGAAATCGCGACGATTGAGGCCATATAGTTCGGATGGAGGAGAAAGGAAGAATATATTCCATCGTCGTTGGTAAACCGGAAGGAAAAAGACCGTTAGGAAGGCCGAGACGACATTGGGAGGGTAATATTAGAGAGATCTTCGACAAGTAGGTGTTTGTGATGAAAACTTGTTTGATATTGCTAAGAATAGAATCCTATGGCGAACGTTTGTTACTGCGGCGATTAACTTGCGAGTTCCGTAAGCCATAGAGTAAGAAAATATTTTTTCTCGTTTTTCTCAAAACTTAAAATATCTATTAAAATAATCCGTCTGCTTAGCGACAACAATGTTAAGATAAGAAGTTAGAACTGAGAGCTTCGTCCGTTATCAACTAAAGTAGTAGTGGAGAACCGAGGTGCGTTTTCTCTTATCTCTGGTTTCACAGACTAACTTGATTTGTATTAATCGAGGAGTTCAATATAAACAGATTGCAGGGAACGAGGAATATGTTGCCAGGAAATAATTCCTTTCTGAGGAACTAGTTCCATTTGAAAAACGGAATGTGAATTGATTCAAGTACCTTTGAAGGAGGAACGAGTAACCGTTCCCTTTTAAGAGAAACTGACATAACCAAAATCGTTCCTTTTACAACGATCTGGAAACATCTTACGCAAGTGCATAACATTTAATTTTGAAGTATGCTTGTTTAAAATATTCTAGCAATGAGGAACCCATGTTATGACTCGTGATTTACCACCAGTAGTCATTAATTCCCCCGTCCATTACACCTTGTTTTTTACTGTCATGTGGAAAACATTATATTTTAGAGGAACGTGAACGCCATACGTTCATTTGTTTTGGTGGAACGTTAATAAATTCCTTTCTTTGATGAACTTAAACGTAACGTTACGTTTTCAATTTAAGACTTTGAACTGAATTCAGTGATAAATAACTGATCTTTGAACGAGTTCCTTTTTAGGAACTTCCCCCAAGCTGTTTTTAGGAGAACTGCTTAAGAATTTGGTTTTCTTACGTCAAAGGTACACGCGAGTTACAAATCATGATCTAGTTTGGCCTATTTGTCGATAACGTTTCTTTAGCATGTGCTTTAGTTTCGAGGGTACCTAAGTGGCCTTGCCAGGAAATAAAATATCGACCAATGTTGTTATGAAAATTGCTGGAAGTCCGTTTCTTATGTTAAAAGTTCACACAAGTTATAAAATGTGATAGAGTTCAAAAGCCTGTATAAATAAGTCTTATTTAGAATGTGGTTTATGTTTTGAAGCAGATGCTAAAGTGGTTTTGTGAAATAAATGGAAGTTATTGTTTAACTGAAGACCTGAATTGAAAAACATCCCAAGTCAACCGGAGTATATTTTTCAGGAGAAACGGATAACAGTCCAAGGTCTTCGTATGTTATCCTATTCAGCGGAAAATATTTTGTATTAAAAAATAGTTTCTGTGGTGGGATTAGGATGTAATATTTATGCAAGTGGATAGCCCTTGGTACATAGATACAGACGAACAAAAAATGCAAATACGAAAAATGTGGACTTGGGATGTTTTTCAATTCAGGTCTGCAATTGAGATGTATGCGCGAACAAACGTTTATGTGAAAAGTTTTTGTATGTGAAGTTATTTACGAAACAAAGGTCTAATGTATTTGAGCATATTGCAACAAATGGCCCATCGCTATTCAGAAATTTAAGGAGGGAAATGCACTACAAAAACCGTGGAACAAAAGTCAAACATTAGCCCGCTTAAACATTGTGTTTAATTTAGTTAACAAAGGTCTATGTTGCATCATACTGTGCCACCCTGTACTGCGGACAAGATTAAGCTTCCTTGTCATATTTTTCAATACACGCGAAATGTAATATAGACGTTCGTGCATGCATTTCGTAAATTGCTGAAACATTTTATGTTCTTATGTAGCTAAAAATTAATAATACTTTCAAGTAAATAATACTGTACATAATAAGGTGGCCTTTGAAATGTAGTAATGTTGAAACATAATCGATACCAGACGTTGTACCTCTTTGGCTATGTGAATACCACCTAGTTTGCTCACTAAAGGACTATTTGGAGGGAAGAAGTCCAGTTCAAATGACCAACCGATTCTCAGATGCCTAAAGGCCTTAAAATGAATTCAAATTCCAGGTCAAATGTAGAGTTGAGAAACGTTATTCTGAGATGGTTTAATCAACAGCGTAAAGAATTCTTCGAAACTTTGACACGGAAGCTTTCAGAACGCTCTACACAACGGTGAGTACTTCAGAAAGAACTTTTGCAAAATCAGCTGTATGGTATATAACTATCTGATCAGTAGTTCATGGCAAATTTGAATGACATTACTATCGCTCTTGACGACTTTTGAAATAAGAACACCAATAAACTACAACTTCCTCCAAAGTTTTGAAAGTGCAGCAAGAATACTAATTGGTCTGTTGCCCCGAGTTCACAAACATTTAATTTGTTACTTCCTCGATGAGAGAAATATCACTGTGGACTAATTAACAATGCGTGTTAATTGGGGGCCAACTGATCTAAACTATTCTGGTGTGGAAGTGATGCTGGATGTGAAATGGGAACATAACTTGGTTGACTGTATTAGATATGTGCAATATAAGTGCACTCAATAATCTACGAGAGTGTAATTTTAAAGATTTAACTGAGTATGCCTTTGGCCAACTTACAAAATATTTATACATTTGTTTTGCATTCACAGTTATATTATTTAGGGTACAATATAGTGTTCGAGCTGGGTGTTCCTTTGCGCTTATTTATTTTTGCTAGTATTTTTATAACTTTCTCAGTATCTCGCTCCCCTTTTGAATTGTTTATAAACTGAGTCATATATTACTTCATCTAAAAGTTATTCACTGTGCCGTTTTGCGTTTAAGATGGGATATATGAATCGGTGTATATTTATCCATAGATAGTAGTAAATAGTACTATTATATATATTTATTTATTTATATATAATAGTATATTTATATTTATAATAGTATATGGATTTATCCATCTTTTAGTAGTAAATAGGCATATACGCTTTTGCCATCTAAAGAGCTATGCCCACTTTTCATATGTTGCGTGCTTAAAGTGCACCAAATGAAATATATAAGATATCAAAGTAGTCTTCGTCCTGAATAATATGATATTTTGTTTTTTACCGTCAAACATTGACAACGTACATTTTTCGACATTACATTGAAGTATATGAGAGACGACAGTATTTTGCACTTTCTGGAGCAGGGTGGCCTCAGCTATATTTTGATATGTTGTGGAGCGACTTAAGCTTTGTCGGACTGGACTATAATCGTTTCCGGAAAACATCGGGAACATGATGTTTTCGGTCCTTACACGCATGGGAGTCTATGGGAAGGGAGACGATTATAAGCTGTTTAGACATAATTAATTAGCTCTACAACATAATGAAAAGCTAAATGTGACATCTCCTACCTCTCGTCACGAAATCCCAACTAACTGTCCCCTTCCATAGACGTCCATACGCATCAGTGTCGAAAACATTTATTTCCGATCTTTTCTTGTAGTTGTTATTAGATCTTTAGACCAAGCTTAAGTATCTCTACTGATATAAATCAATAAAATATAAAATTATTGGTGGTAGACGCTTTATCTTCCAATTAATTATATCCAAAGAACAAATGTTGAGCAGGGATTTTATACGATATTTCATTCTATTTATTGTTGACTTCACGACACATAACAAAATAGCAAAACGTACAAGAGCGTATATATAAAACTAGTATCAAACATAATATTCAAGTGTCGACTGTTTACTTGACAACGACTAAAAACAAAAGCTAAAACTAAACAGTGTTGCCAAGACCTCAAACCAACATTAACCAACTCTCATATTACAACATCTACAACGTATCAAAAGATAGTTGAGGTTATCTCCTACCCCTACTCCAGAATTCGCAAACTACTGCCATCTGACATCGATATGTGAAGTGCCGAAAAAATTACCTTGACGACGTTTGGTGAAAAACATATCATATTAGTCAGGACTAAGACAATTTTCATTTTCTGTAGCTTTCAATTGGTCGCGTTTCAGGCATGGAGCCTATGAAAAGTGGGCATAGCTCTTTGGAAATGTGTATATCATTTCAAGTTAGAGTTCTGCGTCATGAAATAAGGTTATGTTTTAAATTTATAAAATGTTGGTATCCTATCAATTAAATTCGGTTTATAATTAGAAACACACAGATTAAAAAAATAACCAATCTTGTTTAGATTATCTTGGTGCAGCAAAACCTTGTTAGACTTAGACACTGTTACATAATGTGTACATGAATGAGCTTTCAGTATCAGGTATAGAAAATATGGAATTTCAAAATAATAATAATAAAAAAAATACTAAGCTATTATTATTGAGTTCATAATAATAAAAATATCATATGCCCAAGGTGGTACAAGTGAGGAAAACTGATTTAACAAGTTGAACATTGGTGGCAATGTTCTATGGACAGCCGTGATCAATATAACGAAAGTCGAAAAAAATCCGACCTGTGGAACCCGCCGCCATCCTGAATTTAATATGGGGCCCACGCGGAGGCATCGAAATACACTTAAATCACAATATACTTATTTCCACAGAATTAAGCTAGAGACTTCGTTCTTTCGTTATTTTCACGATAATATATATTCTATTGACCTAAATTTTGTATGGTTCTTACATACTGCAGCCATATTTAATATGGCGACCAATATTCTCAAAGTATAGTTCAGTTTTGTTTTACAATATTGTTCAATAGCAAATAACTATAAAGCTATAAGAGATAATGAAAAATACCTCGGAACAAACATGATAGCATAAACCAAGCTTTCTAACGATGCAACGTATTTTAGCCTACCTTAGAAAGTAAGATAACTATTGTAATTTACGTGCCATCGGGTGTGCCACATACAAGTTCCAGAAATGACGTTTTGATCTATAGACCAGGAATATTGCGCTCAAGTGAAGAAAACTGAGTTAGCTAACCTAAAATTGATGGAAACGTTTTACAGACAACCTTGATTAGCATACTAAAGCATCGAATAAGTCCAACCTAGGAAACCCGCCACCAGCTCAGATTTTCCTTTGTAGCTTATAGCGAAGGTTCTAGAATTCGTAAAGAGATGCGGTTTGCGCAGAATGACTTATTTTGATAAACACTACATTTTTATTATCATTTCTGTACCGTTGGCCCAATAATGCACCTGCTATCAAAAAAGCAATACATTATCTGATGTCGGTTCAAGGTAATTATTTTTTTCATACCTGTTTATCTATCGCCAAATCAATAATTATGTATTAATAAAAGTTGATCATGCTGTGGCGTGATGGTTTCGAGAATCGAAACCTAGACCCACAAAATTGCTCTTTCCTACTTTCTGTTATATTTATTTATTGTGAGAAGGAAAAGTGGACTTCTAGTTGGTGTTTGTGGCTAACATGTTATTACAACATTGCTTTAGAATACAGCCAAAAGACAAGCATGGCAACAGAAGGTCCACATAAACAGGAAGTAATAAAGCTGAATTAAGGGAAAAAGATTGATTCATGCAGTTGTTTTCCCGACTTAGCTCCAAATAAGGAGATGAATAATGTGTAAGTGTCAAAATCTCTATGTTGATGACTGTCAAGCATTGACTACGTCATAATTGAGGATGGGCGTTGACGCAAACTCACATAAATACTATTGCATGTGTCTTCCCGGTCTCTATTTGGCACTCGAGGACACCAGAAGCACCACGAAGATGTGCCGATCTTATTTTGAACCAGGTTAGTGATTGGCGTCAAAATATAAGTTCTATTATGTTTTAGTTTCGGTTCTCCAAATTTTTTCTTTTTGTTAGAATGTAGTTTATAAGTTGCTTAGGCCTGCTAGACCTACTGTCGTAAGAAATTCTTGAGCTGTCAATTCAATATATTTGCTGAAGTAACACAAGTTCTGTCATGTTGAAATGTCGTAATCAAACCTTCAATAAGATAACTTTGTTGTTGCAATTCTCGAACAACGAAAATTTAATGTTGTAGTAAATCTAGCCCCTCAGACAAATAGTTAAATGGTTAGGACTGCTCTAGTAGTTTTGTTTAGCTAGTTAGTAAATAATCATCATTCTCCAATATATTTCTCTATATTTTAGTTATTATCCTCTTATTATTATTTTGTAATAACATTATAAAATGAATCTATGGGTAGTCCTTCCAAGTAAGAATTATCCCGTATTACCCAAATTCTATAAGTTAACAGGTAACCAGCACGGAGTTGGACCAGCTGCCGAACAACCTTAGTTGTAAGATTAGGTAAAGGTAAACAGATTGTTATTCTTTCTTTCAGGAAGCACGTTATTTCTTTTAGATGGAGATCCTGGCTGATAATTTCCAGAGTTTCTTCTTGGATTAAGTTAAGCTGGAGGTTTAGATGGACCTACAATCTCTCTTTGATATTAGATGTAAGTCCCCCTTTCTGAACCTTCTTCAGGTTGGAAATTCTCTGATAGGTCCTGTGTCTAAACTAAAAGGTGAGGTTTTGCTTCCGAGCAAGATCTCCGGCTCTGTACATGAAGCGAAGTCATCCCCTCGTGTAAAAATAGTGGACAGGTCTCCGTTAAGGTTCATTTGAGGACAGAGTTCATATGCATAAGAATTTGAAATAAAATATTAAATCATTAAAAGTGCTACATAAGGAAAAGAAAACCTTTGTTTTTCAGTCCATAACAACATGTTATCATTTATTTTTAATTTCTGTATGAAGCCTCTACGTAACCAAGGGCCCCGATCCCGGGGGGCTTTGGGGGCCCTGGCCCCCCAAAGTTGAAGTAGGCCCCCCTAATGGGGGGGTCCAAGTGATAAGGTGAAGTCGGTTTTCCTATTTCTACAGTACATGGTCATTCGTTTTCCCCTTCTACTATGCTTATATCCCTTTAGAAAATCTATTTCATTGATAAATTCCTCCCTGAAACTTGTATGTTACAGTACTTATATAAATTACATCACTTATAATATCGCCTCGACTTGCTAAAGGAGTTAATTCGTGTATAGCTTGTGTTGTTTCTGGAGTTTCGTGCATAATACCGATAAAGACCATTTAGTAAGAGAAGAAAAGAAAGAATGAAAGAAGAAATGAAAAGGTATTTTCTGTCGTTTATCCCTCGGAACGCCAAGATCGGGAAGATCAGGTCAAAAATGACCCCAGTCAAAATATTATTTTTGTTCATTAGTCATTAAATGGAAGAGTGAAATCTTGTATACTCCGCATACTGTCAGCAATGTAATCGTTTCATTTGCAAGAATCAGAATACAACAGATATGGTATGCTTTACATGTGAGAGTGGAAGAGGAAGGTAGTTTGATACTGATAGTTTTATATGTCGTACTTTATATGTGTAAATAAGTAAGAGACTCATGGTACCTTTATTTTTGTGCAGCCATGAAAATGGTTGCAAGGTTAATATGATGTATTAGTTTTTTGTGTGTTTCATTATTTTGTAGTATGTACTTGAAAAAATAAAACACAATAAATAAATACCATACAATGCAATAAATACTATATAATGAATACACCTATACTCTAAAATACCTTGATTTTTAACAAGTACTTTATTTCATACATGCTTCGAAAATGACTCATCTTGACGTTCCGTGAGATGAAATTATCTTCGCGTTCCGAGGGTTAAGGATCATTCATCGTGATTGTGTCATATATAAACATAATTTAAGGAAAATAAATATGTACAAGAAAAATAAGCGACAAGAAGAACTCACACAAAAGTGGGAGTAGACTTGCACTTGGAAATATATCCTTCAAACTGCTGTTTGGATGCAATTATTGTTTGCCGTTAATACCGTAATTTTGAGTTTCTAATACAACTTATAGATAGGGAAACTATATACAGCGGAAAAAATATTTGGACAAATTCGACAAAGAGGAAATCAGACTATCACACGTAAAACATGGACTATTTCGAAATCTCTTGCCCTTTTATGATAATTTGGATACCTTAGATAGAATACTTAAGAAATAACTACCACTCGATACACCTGGAAGATAACAGACAACGAAAGAGTGACGACTACATACATTAATCGCAAAAAATAGTATTTGGACAACCCAATCCTACTCTCGAAAGAAATGTTCTAGGTATCCCTTTGTGTACAAGAGCAGCCGACTTAATATATTGAAGCAATCCAAACGGTGTCAGACAAGCCAAGCTTGTTGGAAAGTCATCCTTAACCGTTGGATATATCATAAAGAAACGTAAAACAGAGCAAATATTGCGGAATAGAATCAGTTCTGGCCAACCAAGGAAACTAACTGCCCGGAATGAAACTTACATTCTTCATTCTGTGAACAATACTCAAAGAATTAGTGCTAAAGATTTGGCTACTTCACTCGCCTAGGATATGTAAGTTAATGTTAGTAATTCACTGAACAACCCAAACTTCTTTGAAACAATTGGGATTTAGAAGATGTGTATCCAGGGTATGAATACTGGCCACTCTACTAGTAATTACACAACTCCAAATCTTAACAGACCCTACAACATTTTTATCAGTTAAAACACAGTTCTGCTTTCTGAAAGCTCCATTCTTCTTTCGCCACACGTCCTGATATCCATCACTACAATACAAGTTTATCTTAGTCTCATCCTAGAAAAACAATAATTTTTTTCCAAAATTCCAGGCACTCATATTGATATTTCGTGGAAAATTAGAACTTCTTCTTTCTGCTTTCTTCTGATATGTATGTTGTTTTTTTCTGATTACACATCTTCTGAATCCCAATTTTTTGTTCACATCTACACATCTGTAACATTAACTTGCATATCCTAGGCAAGTGAAATAACCAAATCTTTAACACTAATTCTCTGAGTTTTGTTTACAGAATGAAGAATGTAGTTTCATTACGTGCAGTTAGTTTACTTAGTTGACCACAATAATTGTTCTGTTTTATGTTTCTTTAAGATGTATCTGACGGTAGAGCATGGCTTTCCAACAAGCTTGGCTATGTCTCAGTACCTTTTACCTTCCGCATGTAATTTGAAATTAAAGTGAGCAGTTCCAATGTTGTTCAACTCAATTTCTTCCCCCACGCTGTTTCTTTATGCCTGACACGGTGTGGATTGCTTCAATACACCACGCAGAGTGCTCTTGTACACAAAAGAATTCCTAGAACATTTATTTAGAGAGTAGTATGGGGTTGTCCAAATACATTTTTGCCATGAATTTACGTAGTTATCACTCTTTCGTTGCCTGTTACCTTGCAGGTGTATCGAGTACTAGTTATTTCTATACTATTCTATCTAAGGTATCCAAATTATCATAAACAGGCAAGTGGTTTTTAAATGGGCTACGTTTTGCTTGCGATAAGTCTGCTTTTCCTCTTTGTTGAACTTGTCCAAATATTTTTTTCTCACTGTAGGTGAGACAGAAACTTCTTGAACCATGCCTGTAGAGATCGTGAACCGAGAATTAAAAAGAAAAGTCAAATAAAGCAGCAGTGCGGCGGAGGGTGAACCGGACAGAAAGAGAACCAAATTTGGGAAAGCTGGATAATTCCTCTGCATAGACTAACATTAGTTTATGTTATTTCCTAAGTTTATTTTCTAGTAACAGCAGAACTTTGTTCTTATTAGTTATAATATAATATGCTTTAGTGATTTTTTTAACGTTATACAAACATTGTTAAATTCTGTAATAGCTGGGTCTGGGGAAGTCTTCATAATGACTACATGTATACTACTATATGTGTTTTTTTATGAATATATAATATGTGGCAAAATCTGAATTGGACTTGTATCACATGTGCCTTCTTAGACCCTCACCTGGAAACAAACAAAAAAAATATCGGAATGCCCCCCCCCCCAAACTTACAGAGAAATCGGCGCCCTTGTACGTAACGCAATATCATGGGACAACTGCCAAGCAGTTTCTACCGGGTTATCCCATAAGTAATGTAGTATGTGGGATGACCGCTGCAATTACGCTATCAGACGAGCGAATTATGAAATAGACGACACGTGCCATAACTGAGTCATATATTGCCTGAGTGTGTAGAAAGAGTACGGTCTACTCCACGTTTTGGAAATGTGGCTTGTGTTTGATGATGGCAGTGTCGGAGGAATACATACGGCATGTCCTGCTGTATGTATTTCACCAGGAACATCCAGCCAGCGCAACGGCGTGAAACATCAATGCCGCGTATGGTCAGGGTTCAATGGATGTGCGAAAGTGCCTGAGGTGGTTCCAGAGATCTTGGCAGCACCAGTCTCACCGATAAGCTACGAGAAGGGAGACCTGTGTTGCTGGGCGACGATACCCTATGCGCGGTGGTGGAGGCAAATGTAATGCAGACTGTTGAAGAACTGACCAGCAAACTCCACGTTACCCATTCAACTACATTAGGACCTGCAAAGTGTCACAAATTGCCAAATTCGGAACTTAAAGCAGACAAAGAAATTCACGGAGTAACTGCAGGTTCAGTCGCCCTTCGACAAGCCTGATGACGTCTTGGATCCTTATCGAGCCGTGTTGTTGGAGATGAGACAGTGCACTGCGACTCGATTTTTTAGGTGAAAACTTCTACATTAAAAACGCTAGAAGGAAAGTAATTCGTTGGCGTTTAACTCCAGTGCAAAGATAAAGTAATTCCACTTGCTGCAATGTCCAAATCGTAGATGGAGAGACGAATCAGTTGTTCCACCGCGTAGTATGTGTTGTGAGTAACGAAGATGAATTAGAGTCCTGCATGAAATACGAGTCGGCACCACTACCACCAGCACTGCTCTATACTTTTACAATCAGAAAAGGCACGAAGTCAATAATGAGGTACATAATAGAAAAAAATATGCCCACCGTCTGACAGCCTTCCACGAAACGCGGAATATGTATTGGACGGAGGGGACCTCCATTGATCCAGATCGGGAACTTTCAAAACTATTTGTGAGAGCTATGTCTAATATATCAAAGCCAATTACTACGGTTATTTCACGGGTACCCCCATATATTCAACAAAGGACATTAAGCACATGAGGCGAGGATCAACTGTCTTTCGTAGAAGTTCTAGTGGATTTAGAGGTTACAGTGATTAAACCGCAGTATCAGTTTTTTTTTGAAACATTACAAATAAAATGAACCTTAACATTGTCTCAGGATCACAGCTCGAAGAAAATGGAAACGTAGTGCACTATGCCGCATCTGACGCTGACCGTCTCATAGTCACATCTACTGTCGAGCTAGCTGATAAAGGTAAAATGTTGTAGTTAGAGATGGCACAGAGTTGCTAGTTCTTCTTGTGGCACTCGCACAGCCGAATAATAATGCTGATTTCAGGGTCTAAATCTCAGGTCAATTAGGTGTTCAGTTCGAAAACAAGTACAGAAAATACTTCGCGAGATATAAAAACACATACATTTTGTTCACGCTATATCTCGATGTGACACTATATCTGCGCCATGCAAGAAGGGCAAAAGACATTCGTTTAAGATACTACAGGCATAATCAAATCTTCGTCAAACTGTCACCATCTTTAATTGTAAAAATGCTGATGCAGAAGAGATTGTAGCTGCAAAAGAACTATTTCTTGTCACATTGTACCGGGGGAAGGAAGGCGAAAATTTGAACAGGAAATGTTACAGAAATTGTCTTAGGACAACCGCTAAACACTCCAACCATTCCAGCTTCGACCTGTCCATTCTTCCACCTACATCAGTTACAGCAAGAGAACACAGTTTGCGGGTGTACCTTCACGCCCAGGAATGGCTTGGAGAATCTTTACCAGAAGCGCAATGGGGTTGGAAAAAACAAAATTGTAACTTAGTTCCAATTGCTACGTCATTACCCCCTACACCAGAGAATCTGATTAACCTCGTACGGTGTAGCTGTAGAGCGGGATGCTGAAGAGCTTGTGGTTGTCGGAAAGGTGGACTTCAATGCTCCCGAATGTGCGGAAACTGCTCCGCCGGTGGGTGCACGTAGAAGATGGTACGTCAGATGAAACATGGCCTAGCAGCGCTTCTTGCAAGAGATTCGGGTCCCGAGATGCAGACTTTAAGCGGCTTCGCACTAAATGAAAATTTGCAGCGGCAAACCTCATTTTATGACCATTAAGCTTATTCTTCAAACTTCAAAGATAGCGGCTGACCATTTCATGTGTAATCGAAGGGCTCGCATATTTTATTTCAAATTCTTATGCACCTACGTATGCTTAACTTTTATTAATACCTATTTATTGATTTAGCGACCGGAACAGGATGATAAATGGATATGAAAAAAATAATTACCTTGAACTGACTTCAGATAATGTACTTCTTTGTTGATAGCAGGTGAATTCTTGGGTCAACGGTACAGAAATGATAGTAAAAGTGTAGTGTTCATCAAAACAAGTCATTCTGCGTAAACCGCATCCCTTTACGATTCTTAGAACCGGCGCTATGAGCTACAAAGGAAAATCCGAGATGGTGGCAATTTTCCCAAGATGGCGGCGGGTTCCCTAGGTGGGACTTCTTCGATGTTTTAATATGTTAATCAAGGTTTTCTGTAAAACGTTTCCATCAATTTTAGGTTTGCCTACTCAGTTTTCTTCACTTGAGCGCAATATGCCTGAACTATAGACCAAAACGTCATTTCTGGAACTTGTATGTGGCACACTCGATGGCACGTAAATTACAGTAGTTATCTTACTTTCTAAGGTAATCTAATATAAGTGGTATCGTTAGAAAGCGTAGTTTATGCTCTATCACGTTTGTTCCGAGATAATTTTCATTATCTTTGATAGTTTCAGAGTTATTTGCTATTAAACAATATTGAAAAACAAACTGAACTATACTTTGAGGATATTGATCGCCACATTAAATATGGCTGCAGTATGTAAGAACCATATAAAATTTAGTTCAATAAAATATAATATTGTCGTGAAAATGGCGAAAGAACGAAGTCTCTAGCTTAATTCTGTCAAAATACATATATTATGATTTAAGTGTACTTCGATGTCGCCGCTTGGGCGCCATATTGAATTCAAGATGGTGGCGGGTTCCCCAGGTCGGACTTTTCTGGACTTTTGTTATGTTGATCACGGCTGTCCATAGAACATTTCCACCAATTTTCAGCTTGTTAAATCAGTTTTCTTCACTTTAATTCAAAATGCTTATATTATAAGTATTAACAAAGATTTCGACGACAGGCCATGTCCTGACAGAATCATTTCCCACAAAATGGAGAAACGATTCGTTCTATATCATTATTAAGTATGCATTTTATAAACGAACTTACGCGCTGCACATCGTATATAAGTTTACCGTTTCACAAATAGGTTCAAGTCTGGGAAGTGAAGAAACAAATAACCACTTCATTACTAAGTTCTATTACTTATATAAAGCGTTATGTATAAAATACTGGTAAATAATTTATAAAGAGATTTTATACGAGAACTAGCCTACTGATTTCATACTTTTCTATATTTTTAATATTATTATTTTGTATAATTAATTTGAATTAAAGTCAAGCACAGATTTAGTTTAAAATCATTTAGGTGAACAAACATAAAACGCGCAAAATACATGAATGAGTTAAAGCGCGATTATTACATGAACTCACCAATACATCATCCAGACGTGTAAAAGCATGAAAGCTATCTGCGAAGTGATTATACAAATAACCACTGCACTCAAGCCTAAGGGATTGCTGCCTGTTTTAAAATAATCAATGTATGTTCTGATTCGTAGTCGTCCCAACGACCTCACTTCAGATTCTTCCTCAGCTGAAGTCAATTTATAGTTTCGTATGATTTCCTACAAAAATAAAAATAATGCAGTTTAGTTACACAACACTTATTTTTAATCTCTTTCAGTTGTGCACACTATGCAAAAGAACCTTTTCTTTTTAACTTTTTTGTATTCAATTCAAATTATTTCATCTACATGGAGCGTTCTAGAAGTGTCCTGTGTAATTTTGTCATCACTTCTGTAGCAATGATTAACGATTAGAAAATGATGTTAAAAATTTGAGTTATATTTTTAAGTTGTACATGATGAATGCAACTAACTGGCTAAATTTAGAACTATACTGTTTCATGTAGAGAATATATAGGTATTGTACATTAAAGGTAGTAACATATTATAGCCCTCAGAAACGTTACCCTTTTATTTTTTTCTACGGGCCATATAGTATGCGATTTTAACTCTGATCATTTCAGAAACTTAAAACTTCCCTTTCCTTACAAAAATTATATCTAACTCATTTATCCTTTCTTCTACTGTATAGAAAACACTTGGCAATATTCTTTGAACCAAAATATATGGATATGGGAAAATAAAAGTTGGTTTTGAAAGCAGGCAAATCGAGTAACTTTAGCAGGTAGACCAGGAGAGCAGTCAATTTAGACGATGCAATTTGAGGAAAAGAGACCGAAAACTCAAGCAATCTGTAACCGTTACTCATAATTTTCTATATTATTTCTATTTATTTTAAGTAGAAAAAAATATTCATTTTGTACAATTAATTATTATTCACTACTCACATTAGCACACTTTTGTATAGAATAAAATCTTGATGTCGATTTGTATATATATATAAAAGTATTTAATTTATTTTAATCTCTGAATTTTACTATGTATATGTCTTAACTGTAATGACAGTACATGACTCTAATGACACTGTACATTTGTGGAAACGTTGTTTGATACATCTAGTCAAGTTTCGGATAGATGTTAGTATGTGCAAAGTTCCTGATGTGTCTGAAAGGTATCGGCAGAAACACCGATATATTTATTTTGCATGGTTGAAGGTTCTCATTTCGCACTTCCAGTGTATTTTTGGTACATGCGCAGAAAGAGAAAATGGTTTCTTATCGTAATTGAACATGCAATTCTGATCAAGTGTTTGTTGCCGTCACTTTAATAACATTTTAGAGAAATGGAAAACATTCTCAGTGAATGGATATTGTGATCCCTACTTCACAAATAGAAAATAAATATTAGAACATGTCATAAGCTGTAGAAGTAACTTTGTTTATGTTTTGGGGCTCAAGCAACGTATTTCTGATGTTCTATACTATTTTGATGTACTGTTTTCTTCAGTGGCGATTTAGTCCTGTCAGTAAGATGCTGGACTTCTAACTAAAGAACGCGTGTTCAAATCTCGCTTGAGGCTTCTAATTTATTATTTTATTTTCCTGTAACTTGTAAGGTGGCTGTCTTTTTATTACGCTAGTTATAGACAAAATTTCCAAGCTTTGTCCAGGAATTTTTCCGAAAATTTTTAACAGTGTAAGGTTATGCATGAAATGAATTATTAACTTGAAGAATAATGTATTTGTGCTTTAATTGCTTAATGTTTGGTGTTTAATTATTAAACAAACTATTTTTCTTGTAGTCAATACTTTTATTGGTAGCTTAGTCGTTGTCTAAATATGAAGATTGGTTTAGCGTTGTTTCTATACCCGTGTCCAGTGGATCTGACCGAAAGGCCGTAGATCAGGTGTAGATTAGGCCCTAGCCATTCTTTTCTGCTTCTTTTCCTGACTCTTTCCTGACTTAGGCGACAATAGCCTAGAGGCTATACATAAATTAAAATTAAAATAGCAGAGAGGAGCCCCGTCCCACAAGTTCCCCGTCATTCTCTTGCTGAATCCTCTCGTGGATAACTTCGTCAGCTGTCGGTGAAAATAAATATAAAGGAATGAATGGTAGTTTCCTTCCATGAATTGCTTTCCAGTAAATCTCTCATCACTATTTAACTGTAGACATCGTCATCATCACTGACTCAAGGTAGTTTTACGAAAGTTGCTGCACTTTACTTATGACTATTATTACATCATAAAGATACACTTCTTCTAGAAAATTACGTCAAGAAATCCACGTGAAGAATAATAAAATATACAAAAATAGTTCGTTTACCACTTTCTCTGTAGACTACCAATGGCATATGCAGAGATATTATTTATATAGAAGAAACATCTTTAAAATACGTATTTATACACTAAAAACCTAGTTAGAAACCAACTTTGAGAGAGGAAAAGAGAGAGAAAGAGAGAGAGAAATGATGACAAAGATAGGGAGTAGGAGAGAGAAACAAAGACAGAAAGAAAGAAGAAGAATAGAAAAAAAATTGAAATGATAGAAATGTATTTCCTACGTACAGATTCCGTGCTTTCAATCTGGTTGAAAGTCACTGTGTCCGTCGAATCCGAGAACATTCTTCTTCTTTTCTCTTCTTGGGTGAGATGAAGTGTAAAGCTGAGCTCTTGGTCTAGTAAATCCTGGTAAGTGCCACACGCTGCGATTTTACCCTACAATAATAAAATTGAATATATGCACACTTTAAAATATGCAGCATTAGGTGCCGAAATCCATACAAGTGTACGGCTACAGCATAGGGAATGTAAAAAGAAATGTAATTTTATTTACTTACAAGATAGGAGTAAATTTGAATTAGAATAGGAAAAGATATTAAAATTCAATAAATTATAGAAAAACCTACATACATACGTTTTCCAGAACAAGGATAGTGGAAGCCTCTTTGAGAAATTGAAGTTGATGGGTCACTAATATACATGCACTGTGTCTGAGAAAGGTTTTAATAGCATTTTGGAAAAGTTTCCTTCCCACGTGAGCATCAACAGCTGACAACGGATCATCCAACAAGTAGATATCTGCTTTACGGTACAGGGCTCTGGAAAGGAGAAAATCAAAAGAAATTAATAAAAGTATGATAATTTGGGGATTTCTCAATATCCTAAGCATTTTTAATGTATTATAAACACATATCGTCGGTGGGCTGACATAATTAAGTTACAGTTATTTTATGCAACTATTGCTAGCCTTCATTATTTGATATTTCGAACGTTACAGCATACTTCCCTAAGCTTAACTTTCAAGCATCGCACAAATCTATGTTAACATTTTGGTGTGGTGGTTTTTCAGAACATGCTAAAAATATTTCCTCTCCTGAAAAGTTAACAAAATTGAGATGATATGAAGCATTAAGATGCGCTTTCTGCATGTTGTCATAAAGGTTGTTGTCTCTACTTTTATTTTATATATGTTTCACTTTGCACATTTGAATTCTCTGGTAACTGAGAACGTTCAAATTGATGAGTAGTGTCGCGATTCCCCAAACTATAGGGAGAATTTCGACACTTTATTTATTAAGCCACTTCCAACACCAAAATGAAAACACATATAAGCATTTGACAATTCTTACTATGTGCTCAGTAACATTTTACGATGAATTGACATGGCATATGGAAATAGCATCTGACACATCGTCTCACAACAAAATTGTTTTTTAGAGAAAAAATGTAAAAGAAGTTTTATCGCATCGCTAGCTTTCCTCGCTACTTGCAAGAAGAAAAATCAAGCGAAAGTGTGGAAGAACTCGAATCGAATAAACTCAAATTGTGCTGTGATATTGAAGGTCCCTGCAGAGTTTCACAATGAACGCCTGAAGAGAATATGCACTTTCAGGAATTTATTTTTTAAAAGGATGTAACTACTAACAAGTAACTTCCACTAATTTATAAAATCAAATTCCAAAGAATCTAATTTAATAATCATTGTTCGGCTCTGTTCATTCTAGGTCGGAGCAAGTTTGTCCCTCTTCATAATGTATCACAGACATGCACTTAGTGATATAAACTTAAAACTAGACTAACTCAAATCATAAAAAAATTGCAATTGTAGAGGGTGTTAACAAAGTCTCACCCTGGTTAGAAACATCTGTAAATCTAGTAGCCTATAAGATGAACAACTGAAATTAATGGCAAATTGCAAAACTCACTCAGTTATTTTTTGCCTTAAGCCCCATTCATGTGGTGTAAATAAAAGAAACACAATGACCAGGAAATGAAAAGAAACTCCATATTGCATTCACTTTTGTCATATATCATAGTATTATAATTAATTCACTGAATGAACGGTATAAAATGTTACCTTGCGAGGTTGATTCTTGCCTTCTGTCCACCACTCAGAATTAACCCTCTTTCTCCAACAAGTGTTGCATCCCCAAGTGGGAATTGTCTGAAATCCTTTTCCAAAGCACATGCTTGAACTATTTCTTTATATCGAGCTTCTTCAAAAGGTTGGCCGAAAATAATATTTTGACGAACGGGTCCAGCAAATAACCAAGGCTCCTGCCCAGCGTAGGAAACATTTCCTCGTAGTTGAACACTCCCAGTGGTAAATGGTAATTCTCCAAGAATGGTTTGAAGCAACGAGGTCTGAAAATTCAAAATTATCTTCATGTATGGATACAAGATTTGATGTATGATTGAGTAAATGTATATTTACAAGCAAGATGTGGTCAATAAAGCTAAAGACGTACTTTGAATGTCATTTTCATAACGTACGTTACAAAACTGAGTCACTTGATAATAAGAACACAAGAGTGAATTCCTTAAAGCATTAACTCTACTTTAAAAAATTAACAATGATATCTACAGGGTGGAAAAGTAATGGATCTACAAACTTTGAGGTACGATGATAGTACATCAAAATATATAATTAGGTTCTAGTCACCGGGCTGGAAAACAGCGGTATTTCGAAGCTATAGCCTGCGGAAAATGACGTTTAGAGCTTCAAATTCCCAATAACACCAACAGTATAGCTGATGCGGCATCCTACTGTCAAAGACTTCAAATCTTCATATTCAAAAATATATATTCCAAAATTGAGAAATGATTGTGAGAGGGATTCTCAAAGAAAGCAAAGTATTCCCAGACATTGTCTGGAGTAAATGTGGGTCACAATAAGCACAATAAGACGTCTTTCCGTATAAGTACAGGTGACAAACGCAATCATTTGCATATAACTAGGCATTAACAGTCTCTTTTAGCGATAACAAACACACCAAACGTTCGTGGAAATGTATGCAAGTTGCTCCTGTTTATTATGCAACCACACATTTTCCTAAGTAAGAATCATTCCGCAAAGGAAGTCCGTTTGAGAATTCGACTTGCCGCAAAGGAATTATTTCTACTTGCTGTAAGTTGGTCCTATTCATGATAATTTCGACCCACCTTCAGTTAAGAGAGTTTCTTTATATAATTTTCCGTTCTTCCTCTTAGGAATCCCTTGGGCACCCATTGCACAGTTTTGAAATCTGCACTTTTGGCTAGAGCAGGTCTGAAGACTTTGAGGGTATCCTGCCGCCTGAGTTCTGTTAATTGTATTGAAAATATCAGGACTAAAAGTTCATTTTCCCACGCTTTCGACAGCGTATAGCGCGGAAAGGAAGCAATTATGCTTTCTCAATGGTCTATACTTTGTCTTAGGTTTATTCACGTCAGGCATCTTGTGAGGTGGCTTTTATCGGTTTCCAACGCGATGGGTAGCTGTTCGAATGCCTATATTATATTTGCGCTCAAAATTGTATCGTGACGCAGTGAAATTGCAGGTGCCAATATGACCAATAAACGTTGGTTCAGACATCAATTGGTGTTTTACTTGCAATCCCCACAAGGGGATAGTTCGGTCATGAACGATGGCGTTCCTAGCTCGGGCTTTTTTGAACAAGTTTCATACTTTCTCGTTGATACGTGTGATGGATATTCCCTTCAGACTGTTCTCAAATCTGCAGAGTTGGTGTTCGTAACGCAGGCGTCTAAAAGTTTTCTGAACCGTTTTGAATTTTAGTCGGTTGGAAGTCCCGTCAATGGCCTTGTGACGCTGTGCTAATTGTAACTTTCCGTGTTTTGGCTGTTTTGTCCAATACTTGTACGCATTCTCCAGACATTCTGTTGGCAGATCTATACTTTGTCTCTTCGGAGGTGATGGTAGAAAATCGGAACTACTACTTGTCGGTGATTGTGGTGGTGTATAGTTTTTCTTCTGTGATGCCAAACTTTTTCCTACATCCTCTATGTCACTATCGATAACTTCCATTTCGCTATTATCAGATTCCGAATGAAGGACGTCGAGTGTGCTGATTTCTTCCACATCAATGTCGTTCCTCATGAGTTGCTGTCTAATTTGTCGAAACATAACCACATCAGCGGGAGTCGGCGTGGCTTCCTTGATTCCGAATTCGTTTTTCAAAAGAACACCAACACGTCCAGGGTCCATTGTGTTGCTTTGCACTTGTTACAATTACGTAGTTTATTGTGAATCGGGTACAACCCGAAATGGTATCGTAATGATTGCAAAGACGCACACTGCACACTAAAGAACACACAAACACAAAGTTGAACACAAGTTCTTTCTCTCAAACATCATATGCCTAATGTACCGCACTTGTATTTGCAACAACACAACATTCAACACATCATGGAACACAAATATAAGTGCCACAGGTTTCGTCTGTCAAATATCCCTTGACACACACAGAGGATATTTCCTAACACACAAGACTGTGTTACAACTTCCGTGGCAGCGACTTACTCCTCAATGACCACTATAGACCCCTACTTGTCTGCTTATGAGGACTACTTCTCTTTGCTAGATCACGGTGTTATTTACATTTCTTTCTCTTGTTCTGTAGAATGTGATTGAACCACTGTCAAACGATCCTGCAACAACTACACGACTGCCTTCCCTTTGGCATTACTGGTTACGCCCACTTTTATTTCGGTATGCGTATTTCTGAATGCGTTTCCCGGTGACGGTACGCTGGAGCGCGTTTGGTGCAGTAGAACCTTATTCACAGGAACATGTCAGGACGTTTCACTTGGCTGATAAGCAGTTTACAACGAATGCGGGATGCTGAATACTAATAGATATATCTTACTACAGATTGCAACACGTGGATTTTGAAACGTTTTCTATTCCTTTTCTATCCAGGGACATACGTAATATGTACTGACATTAAGGGCCACAGTGGCGGCAATTAGGGGGGGGATGGGAGGCACTTGGTCCCCACTTTTGTCTTCACACAAGATCATTGCCGATATTGAATAACACTAACAGATATTTGACCACATGCACCCCTACCACTGGCAAATCTCCCCCCTACCGAGTTAAAACCTAATCGCCCGACATGTTTAAGGGTGTTGGAGTGGTAGCGTATTCCTATATTTGACACTGTAGGTTCGGTTCTTTCTCAACTTGCAGCTCATGTAGTAGTAGGTAGGGACCAACATTCAATGCAAATAGGTAACAACAATGCTATAATGATTGAATGCATCGGCTAATACACTGTTGCACACGATGATTCAGTACTCGCGTGTATGAACACTATATTTTACATTTTTATAGTTTGTCAGTAGTCATGTTCCAGTTTGTTCCATTGCTGTTGTCTACGCCCTACGATGTCTCTGGTAGTATTATATATTCTTTGATTTTCGCCCAATAGTATGTTTTACTTTGTATTTCCGCTCATTTCCACTGTTGTTCACGTTCTAAACGAGCTAAGGTCGTGCGAGACATGTAATATTCCAACTACTTTGTTGCAGAACGCTCCAATCGGACATCGAACATGTGCACCAGCAGCGAGCCTGTGGACCACTTGGCCATCCAAGAGCATGGATCATTTCAGCTTGTGTGTTATGTTTGATACTATTCTGATTTTCCACTTTGGCAACACTGCCTCGGCACAGTGCTTCGTCCGTTATTTTTGTACTTCAGTTATTATATTCTTGTTCGTGGTCTCCTATTTTGGTCTCAACTAGTTCGAAGCGTGTACTGTATGTACTCTTGAAACATGATCCGTGTATGATCCGAGATTTTACACTTTTGGCATTCATATAGGCCTATCTTCAAACGTTGGCAACACTATACATCAAGACTTCACAGGTGTGGTTCTAATTATACTTCAGTTTTATAGATGTTATAATTTGTGTCCCGTGCCATTCCAGAAAACTTAATTTTGTGCTCAGTTGGCAACACTGCATTACATATGACGTTATTGAGCATGTCTGTGGGTACACTGTTTGCTTACTAGACTGTTGTGCAAGTCTCATTTTGATTACTTTAATCATTTTGAAGTTATTTCTGTGTCAATGTATCTTTTGCATTGCTATCCTCACATGATTCTAGATCCTTCTTTCCTCTGTATCTCCTGTGTTTCTGGGTGTCGGCACGTAAAATGTATCTTTGGATTTCTCACTTTGTTTCACTCCTCTATCGATTGCATACTGTTTGATTGGGCAATGCTACTATCAATATAAGATGTTCCCTTGTTAGTGCGTTTATTCCTGCAAGCAGGATTAGACGAGCGCAACTTAGAACTCTACAGAATTGGAAGTATAACAAGGAGGAATCCCCCTGTATAATCGATCTCGTATGACAGCTAGCTCATGCCTACAATAACTTAGTAGACGAACCTAACCATGAAGAGTTGATTAACATTGTCTTGGATTCTTTACCCAATAGTCTGGGTAGACTATTAAGAGTACTACATTTACAGTCAATCAGTTAGTAGAGCATCTAGCGGAATTAGATTCCAGATAGTTATGAAATACAGGATAAATCTCTTCAGTTGTTTGGTGCTCCTTCTTCGATGAAAAGGAAACTAATTAGACTTGCTGATGATGATATGGGAAGAAGAAAGGTACAAAATGTTACTGTGGATATTTCAAATAGTCCTTTTGGGAACTGAGCGGAAAATGAAGTAAAATATAATAGAACTTATCGTGAGAATAATGGTGAATTCAGAAGAAATTGGAGAACATATCGAAATAAAAATGATAGAATAATTATTGCTGATGAGGAGAGACTTTGAGATCAGAATACATTTAGAAACAGAAGGATGTTTAGAAATGACATAGGTGATTCAGATAGAAGTGACAGTGGATATCCATGTACTATAGTTGAAAGTACTAAAGATAACAACGTGAGAGGAGTGGAGAGAGCCAATGAAAGAAATACTTCCCGTCAATGAAATAGAAGAGCGGCTAGAAGGATGCACTCATGATTTAGAGACTACTGGTGGACGGCAAGCTTGTGATAGATTTTTTGAACAATCGTTAAATCCTTGTCCATCTTCTAATACTACAACTACTACTTACAATTGTTGCTTATGCTGTGGGAACGAAACTGTGGTAACTACTAATAGCTCTTTAAATCAAGTAGGCGACTATTGACACAGTCGGTCTGTGGTTTCCCTAAGGAACAAGTCAGGCTAGGCTGACTTCTAGTGATAAAAATGTAAATAATATTTTTTTATAGTAGTGCATTTCAGTTTAATGTTTGTTTTATAATAGAGAAAGATGACAGTCCAGATCCTTACGAGTTGATTAAGTCAGGGAATTATTATAAGTCTCCTCAAATGAATGCTTTAATAGCATGTATTGAATTGGTATATACTATAGACAGTGGTAGTGAAATAAACCTTTTAATTAAAGAAACCTGGAATAAGATTGCTTTCTTATGTCCTAATGCTAAATTAAAGTATGTCATAGACATATCTTTGGTAGGGTTCATTGGTGATGTTTTCTACAAAGTTAGAGCGGCCAAGATTTTATGTATAGATATTCAGATTTCTGTGTTTGATGTTTTAGTTTATATAGTCTCAGGTTTGAAGACTGATCTTTTGCTGGGAATGACTTTTTTGACCAAATACTCTTGTATATTGAATATCAATGACCATTTCTCTTACTGATCCTGGAGGAGAGTCTGTTGAGATGAAATTAAATCAATCAGTGGTTGAATTAACCTCTATTAGTTCGGCTTCAACTGTTGATGAAAATGTTTATATTATATCTGAACAGGTTATTAAGGATGCAATGAATGAGCGTAGTGATTTACCATAGAAAACAAGGAAAAAATTGTTGAAACTTTTATTAAAGTACAGGTTCATATTTTCTAAGGAACCTCGACCAGCTAAAATGCCTCCGTACAAGATAGAACTAACAGACACTGTTCCAGTAGTTGGGAAATTATATCCATTACCATTTGCTATGAATGATGATTTTCGCAAATTGATTGAGAAATTGGTGGTTTGGGGTATTATAGAAGAAAAGGAGAGCTAATACGTTAATCCCGTTCATTGTGTGAAGAAAGTGGAGGAGGTATTCGCCCTGTCTTGGATCTGCGTGGTTTGAACTCGAAGGTTATTACTCCTAAGGTACAAGTAGAACCTATTCAGGACCTGTTACGCACTTTATCAGGAGCTATATATTTAGTAGCTGTGATGCCAAGGATGAATAGTACGGAATCCAGCTCCATCCTGACTCGTATTTCTACGCTGCATTCTACTTCAAAGGGCTTCACGTTTGGAAATTCTTACCAATGGGATTGAACTCTAGTTTTGCCGTATTTCAGAACGCGATAAATATGTTATTTGATTCATCAACGAAATCATTCATAGTTGCTTTTTGGATAATGTCTTTTGCTTTTCAGAAACGGAAGATGAACATTTGCAAAATCTCGAGTAGTGTTTCAGACATTTGCTGATTAAAATTTTTCCTTGAATTTCAAGAAGTCTAAATTTTTAATGAAAGAGATTTAGTTTCTTCGTCATGTAGTCAATGGTAAGGAAATTAAGGTTAAAACTTAATAGCACAATCTTGAATTTCCCGCAGCCTAAGACAAAGAAGCAGCTGCGTAGATTTATTGGGTTAGCTAACTGGTGTAGGAAGTACTTTACTAACTTTGCTTGCATGATAGAGCTCTTGATAAGTTTACTACGGAAGGAAGTGAAATTCAAATTTGGTGAACAAGAATTTAATGCTTTTAGTAACTTGAAAAGCGCTTTGGTTTCTGCACCGGCACTTGCGCAACCCGACTTGAGTAAACTTTTCGAGATTTCCCGAATGCCTGCGAGATTAGATTAGCTGATTATTTGGCGCAATGGCAAGAAGAGGAATTAGTAGTGATAGCTTATGTCAGCAGGAGAGTAAAAGTACTGAGTTTCCCCTAAGTATGTTTTAACTGGAATTAATGGCAGTGGTATTTGTTTTGCGAATATGTTTTTGATTTTATAATTAGTAAACCTGTCATAGTTCACATAGACAATAAACCTGTGACTCATGTTCAGTCTTTAAAGGATTTGTATGATAGAACAACTAAAATGCTTTTTAAATTACAGCAGTTTGATATTACTTCCAAGCATATTGCGGGTAATGATAATTTCGTTACAGATATTTTATCTAGATATCCTCAAGAAGAAGAGAAAAGCACTCCAACTCGATACTTAGTAAATACAATTTTTCCACGACTGAGTAATCAGGAGTTGGCTTGGACTTGGAAGGAAGAACAAACAAAAGATGAATAATGTTGCAAGTTGAATACTAGATTACAACAGGGTTCTACAAGAATTTGTAAACATCTAAGGTTATTATTTTGTACGAGAAAGAATGAGTGATCCATGGTGTTGGTAGTTATTAATGTCTTGGTGAAGAGAGTTGTTGCAGAGTTACATAATAAGGGACAATTTGGAGTAGTTAAGTGTTATAAATTAAGTAAACAACTTTTCTATTGGAAAGCTATGAAACGATATATTGCCAACTATGTTGGAGATTGTGTGGATTGTGGTAAAACAAACATAGTAGCTCAGACTTAGCGAGGGATACTTACCAGATAGAAGCTACTAAACCCTACGAAGAATTATGCATCGACTAATTGACAAGCTTTCGTGCAGCTCAGGATTTTATTACATTTATTCTATCGTTGTGTCTATAGCTAATTTATTACTTTGTATCTTTACGAACTACAAGTGTCAAGGAATTACTTACTGTGCTCAAAACAAAATATCTGTACCATTATCCTGCTCCACAAGTGATCCTAACAGACCAAGGTTCTCAGTTTAAATCAAGTCTTTGGAAGCAAATTTGTATATCCCATATATTCAACACAGAATGACAAGTCAGTACAACTCTAAAACTAATTTAGCTCACCGGCATCATAGAGATGTAAACCGGTTGATTCGCTTATAATGTCATATGAATAATAGGAAATGGAGTTCTTGTTTAGTGGAGATACAGAGCTTATTGAATAAATAAATTTCGTTGGTAACAGGATTTTGTCCTTGGGAAATCTTTTTGATCTATTCAGCCACAGAAGTTTTAAACGTACGATCCCTTGGGCAGAAGAGTTGAGTCTATTGACAATAGTAATAGGCATCAATTGATAGTTTTTAGTTCTGAAAGAAGTTACAAAAGAAATTTAGTTAGCAAACGTAGAAACACTGCAGAGCTGAAAGAAAATGATTTTGTCTTTATTCGTTGCTATATTCATAGTTCAGCCTTCGACAAGAAAATAGAGAAACATTTGGTCTATTATGTAGGACGGTTCCTTGTGAAGACTCTTCTGAAGAATAGTCCTTTATTATAGTCACTAGATGAAAAGGATATAGGTGTTCATAACTTTTCGAATTTGAGGCTGTTTTATTGTAATGAAGAGAAAAGAAATGAGTTGTCTCGAGAAACTGATACTAAGCTTGATATAGACAAGATGTGAAGGATGCCGGATAATGAATGGTATTAAATTAGGTTTAGAAAGTAGTGGAAGCACTAAAGATAACATGAAACGTTAATGCATGAGATAAGTATAAAAACTTATTCTATTTTTTGAAAACTTTATCTAATTGAAGTTTTTTGGTTTCGCCCGTGGTACTCTGTAGTGACCCAGAATGAACATAGTTCTGAGACATACATGAAGAGTCTGCTCAATAAGGGCAAAAAGTGTTTTGAGTTTTGAGCACATGGCACAATTGTTATGTACAACATTCCTTCTTTACCATATGTATAAAGAAATGAAACAAAAAGGGTTTTATTTAGAAAATTAACATAAAATTTACAATTTTCCACTATTTGTTGAACTTATCCTCTCGCGTTAGGAACTTCAGCATACTTATGGAATTCTTGTATGTAAATTCTGGCTAATGAAGTGTGAAAACTTTCTAAGGTGAAAACTTTCTATGTTCCTGAAGTGATTGCAACTGCCAGGTTTTGCAGTGACATAAGTGAAGTATAATTTGTAATATTAGACGATGTATCTTTGTCTTTTCCACTCAGTAATGATGTTCTTTGTCTTTTCCACTTAGTAAAAGTAGAGAAAATGTAACAAACAATATAATATTGAAAAGAAGCAATACTTAGTTTACAAATAACATCTAAAGTCGCTTTATATGCTTATGCACATGCTGTACTAATAAATATAATTTTAGAGATATAAATCAGGTTTTTATTCTTCTGAGAAGATAAATTTGTCCAGCTGAGATGAAACAGCAGATTTTCCCGAGATAATTCGATATGCTAATTCTCACAGTCAAATTGCTTCATGGAAACCAAGATCTATGAGATCGATCCTTGTGTTCAACCTCCGGGAAGCTATAGATCATAGAAATGACAAAGAAAGTATTAATACTTGTATAAATAGAGCCACATTGAAGACCTTATTGTAACGGTGTACGAGTTTTTGAACTCCTTCGTGAATACAGTTGCCGCTTGAGTGGGAAGTTGCAGCCTATGTCGGCAATGGGTTCAGTTTATAACCGTGGGTTTATTTTATGATTGTCGAAAGCAAAAAGCAATGGGAATTTAATACAAATTCTTCGAACAAGCCACTTTCTACAGAACGAGAAATTTAAGTAAACCATACATGCTAAAACAACATATGGTGTTCTAAAACCGCAAAAGACTTTCGTTTTTGGTATGATATCTGGGAGATCATCGTTGCAGGGACTGGAGCTTGAATACATTAAGGCTTGTTCGGGCAGTGTGGGTGCGTTTTGGATGTTCTGAAATTTAAAACTTCATTATACAGTCCATCGAGTCTGGCTTACCACTCATGGTTTGCTACAGTAAGTGTCTGAAAGTGAGTAAGTCTATCTAGAGAAATAGCATATTTATGCACGGCATTTCTGTGTAGTGTGTCACTCTTAAATTCTTTCTTACAGCTGATCGGAAGCTAAAAAATTGCCATTCGGAACTTTACTATTGTTAGTAAATTTTTCGTAAGCCCTACATAGCATACTTGTTTTGTGAACTTCAAACAAGATATGTTCTTTCAGGTAAAACTAACGTTTCTACTACTTCACAGATAACATTAGAGAATGTTTAATAGTGCACAAAATACTGTATCAAAATCGTTCTTTTACTTCGACGGATGTAATATCTTGCTAATGCGGAAATTCTATTTCTCACAAATGTCTTTGAATGAATTACCTAAGGAAAGGTAAAATAACACCTGTTTTGCGATCATCAAGATGTAAAAGTGTATCTATTTCAAGACCAAAAGAAAAGGACGTACTTCGTTCATTTTCTTAATTTTACTGGAGAGCATTTTAAAAGACCATAATAAACATTACGAAAACCTGCACATGGAATAAAGCTCTGTTTGAAATAGACGGATTATGTCGATTCTCTTCATGCATGATAGTTTGTTAAAAAGGTTGTTTAGAGATAAAACAGATGGAACTCTTATTTAGAGATAAAACAGATGGAACTCTTATCTGAATGTTGCCAAAAATTTGACAAAGTACATGCTTTTTCTGTCGTCTTCATTTGTCAGCTAAATTGATTTAATTACCTTTCCTGAACCAACATGTCCGATAACTACTACCAATTCTCCTCGACGAACATTTAGATGAATATCAGTGAGAGTGCTTTCAACTAACTTTTCATTCCATTTAGCATTTAATTGTTTTATGGAAACCAGTGGATCGTCATAATTCATACTTAAAGGCAAGTGAATGACTTGCGATTGTAACTCGTGTAGCCTCAGGAACTCCTAAAAGAGAAGAAGCAGGAAGGAATGAGAACATATTGCAACAATTTCACATAAAATAATTCTCAAAATTAAAAGAATATTTCAAATAGCTTTGAAGTATAGATTGATCGTTTAGCGGTTGTGCTATGAAAGCAGGGTTTCGCAGCATATCATATCCGATTCGGCTTGGATCCAAAGATACAATATTTACAAAATTGTACACCCACCGAAAATTTGTTATACAACTACACAGATAGTGATACATTTTCTTTACACAGAGTAAGAAACGAAATTGGGTTGGGATAGAAGAAAAACTAAATCTCACTCTTCAACTTCCCGTACTGATGATTTACAAATGAACTACCTTCATGATGACAAAATGTATATACTTTACGTTTCACTGGCATCATATGAGTAAGCCACACGCTGTTTTAACTTACAATTAAACGATACCACATTGTCCATCCAATCGCGTGGACGGATAAAGACAACTCAAAAGAGTATATCCACGTCCAGGGTATTTGGTGCAGACACTCAAAGATTTATCAGATGTACAGAAGAAAAGTTCAGTGGGATACGTGAGTTAAGGCCTTCGACGCCAAATCACCCATAGCTATCCGCTCCACCATCATTCTCAGATTTAAAATTTTGGTATATAGCACCACTGGATATACGAATCAACATGCACGGCAGTGCATGAGCCAAGTTCTTCACGTCAGAAAACGTTAGCACTGCCAGAAGCATGTTATACAGGAACAAGAGTTTGTGGCAAAATCGACGATTTGGGGGCCCCGTAAGAAAAAAGATGTTAAAGATAGGAATATGAGCTTTTGCCGTTAAGGAGATATGGAACATATGTGAAGATGTACAAAATTTCATATTCGTATCTCAAACTATGTTCTAGTTGTGGACCCCTGAAATTGCACATTTTAGGCTAACTGACTCACTCACTCACTCACTCACTGACTGACTGACTGACTCACTCATCATATTGTTTAGGGTGTTTGGAGTAAGCTAGAAACATGAAATTTGGTATGAAGGTAGGGGATGATAAGTAGATAAAGGAAAAATTCCGACATTTTGAAAAGGTCGCCATCTTGGATTCAAAATGGCCGCCAAACCTAAAATTTCAAAGAATACACAGCCTAAACGGCTAAAGATGGAACAGTGAAATTTGGTATGAAACTACATCATTGGTAGCAAATTAAGAAAACTTTTTAAAAATTTGAAAAAGTCGAAAACTTGAATTCCAAATGGCAGCCAACCCTAAACTTTTAAGGAATACACAGCCTAAACGCCTGCCGCTAGAATAATGAAATTTAGTTTGACAGTACAACATTATTAGTAGATTATGAAAATATTACAAAATATCTCTAAAGACGCCATCTTGGATCTAAAATGGCGGGCGTCATAAATCCATTTTCCAACTGCTTGAGCCAGAGATAGGAAATTTGGCATAATGATGTATTATCAAGAGTAGTTTAGGAAAACATAACAACGTTTTAAAAAATTCACCATCTTTGATTCAAAATGGCATCTGAAATACCATTTTTCACATCGTTCGAGATAGAGAAATGAAATTTGGTATGACAGTGTATCATCACGAGTATGTCACGAAAATATAAGAAAACGTTAAAAATGTGTCAATCTTTTATCCAAAATGCCCACCTAAGCCCCACTTTATAATGACTGAAGCTAGAGAAACGAAATTTGGTATGAAGGTGTACCATTACGAGTAGGTTAGAATAAATTCGGCTCGTCTCCCCTACTAGGTTACAGTTCCCAGCTGGAGCCTGATTGCAATAAAGGGTTGCGCCCCAGAGAGGCCATCTTGGAATTCTGGGGGCAGCGCCCCAATGAGGCGAAGCGAGTATATACATTACACAAGTGTAAAAAGCTGCGAAATACGAGCAAAAGCACCA
>JAGDQP010005300.1:0-17896 GCA_022664845.1 Lepisma saccharinum
AGCCTAAAATGTGCAATTTCAGGGGTCCACAACTAGAACATAGTTTGAGATACGAATATGAAATTTTGTACATCTGCACATATTTACCATATCTCCTTAACGGCAAAAGCTCATATTCCTATCTTTAACATCTTTTTTCTTACGGGGCCCCCAAATCGTCGATTTTGCCATAAACTCTTGTTCCTGTATAACATGCTTCTGGCAGTGCTGACGTTTTCTGACGTGAAGAACTTGGCTCATGCACTGCCGTGCATGTTGATATATAATTGCGAGTAGTGTATTTCTTTGCAGCTATTTGTCATACGGAAGCTGCGTCTGTATATTTATTTTTACCTTCTTGAAATAGTCAAAGGCTGTCAAATGAAAATAAGGTTACGAGGGGAAAATATCCAAAGTCGGATCATCGTTGTAGACCGCAATCTCAATATCCCCAAAGTTCACGAGTCCCACGAACGCTGAGGACACTAAACTGTACTTTAGTTTCTTTCCACAAGTTTGCAGTTCATTACTCTGAAATGCTTTTTAAGTATGGAAGTGGTGAGGCTTTAATCTCTCTCTGGCTTGGTTCCACATTTTATACTTTGTTCTCTCATGAAGGGAAGTTGCTATTGTCTTATTAACTAGAAGGAAAAAAATGCTTGTCCTGACCAGGGCTCGAGCTTATGTCCGTATGGCAACCAGGAAAATATGACCAAGATTTGTCTTATAAAAACACCACCAGATTGAGTCACGCTAAGTGGACCATTTTATAGATTAGTGATTTTAGATAAGGAAGATTAGATTGGTTGTTATAGTAAAATTGGGTCGGTCATTCCTGGACAATTCATCCAATTTTAGAAAAATGGTTACATCACCATGTAAAGAAAAACTATTTTTCGTATGTTGGTTCCTTCATACCTGAAGGTATAAGAACGACTTTCGAAAGAAATTTTATGCTTTTATATCTCCCGGGGCTACCATATTTCCAACATGGCGGGTGACGTTTTTTTTCTTCTTACTCCCGTAGACGTGTACGGAAACCTGCATACCTCAAAAACTAGAAGAACTAGAGAGCAGAATTAAAAACCATTGGGTAGCACTTTAAGTGTACTTCGAAGATGTGGAATCCCGTCTTTTAAAATTTTCTTTATTCCAAAAATTAGACTGGAAAATGAGTTATGAATTGTATAAAATTCGATTTTTAAAACCAGTTTTTGGGTGTAGAAGTTGAATAAAATTCTGCAAAATTTTGCCGTGTTTAGACCTCCCAAAAAGTTTGTGTCCTAAATCACACTCTTTTTTTTCTATGGGTGTTCAAACATGGCCCTTTGCGAAAAATGTCGCATTTCGGGCTTAAATATCTAACATGCGTCCTCATGAAACATTCAGAAATGTGGTTTCGAAGAAGCTTTGTATGTGAGCAACTAACAGTAAAAATTGCAACTTTTATTTTGTAATTGTTTGGTCAATGCCAGTGGATTTTCTTCGCCATACGATGCAAATGCGAATGTGGTATCTTCACGAAGGTCACTATGTTTTAGGGAAGGAGCTGAATATAAGATTACAATTTCTCTTGTGATGTTTAGAACTATCAATAGGATGATTTGGTAGAAAAACCGTGGTGTTGAATCACAGCTATTTGCTACAGGAAAAATGCCGGATTAGGGTCTAAAATGTCTCAAATGGGCCATCATAAAAAAATTCTGAAATTTGTTCTCGAGGAAGCTTTGTATGTGCTCAAATCACGGTAAGAATGGCAATTTTTATCTTTGGGTGGTTTGGTAAAAAAAAAAACAAGTTGTTCATAGGAGTTAAAAGTGTGTCTTTCAAGCAGTGTAGTAATATGAAGTTGCATATACACATATAATCCGCTTGCACCGACCAAACCAATTAGAAATAAAAGTTGCAATTTTGGTTGTGAGCTGACCACTAACAAGGCTTACTTTCTTTAAATTTCAGTTGTTGTTTTTTTATTAGATACTTAAGCCCGAAATCCTGACTTTTTCGACGAAAGGCCATATGTGAACCCTGTTAGAAATAAAGGGATGTAATTCAACCAAATGATTTTTTGAATATAGACACTCTTTAAGTAGGTCTAAACATTACAAATGATTGCAACCTTTTATTTGACTCATTCACAGCAAAAATGAATGAAGATTTCTTTGAAGATACCACATTTGCATAGTATGACGGCGGAGAAACTTAACTTGCACTGACCCAGGAAGTCAAATACCGACAAAGATAGCAAATGTTCGGGGATTTTGGTTGGGCCGGCGTCGAGGATAGGCAGAACCCAAACTAGTAGTGGGGAAGTAGAGGAGGAAAGTCGACGTGCAGCCACAAGTGGCGTTTGGTCGTCGGGTCATTTCCGGTCCGACGTTGATCTCCGACTTGCCGGCATACAGGCGAAACTCCGACCATTCCTTAGTACCTGATGCTGGGAAAAGGATGGACACCCGCCAATTGCATTAGGTCGGGAAAATGCGGCTGCCGGTCCATTTCCTGATGGTCAAGAGAAGTGCGAAGCCCCGTTTATTCTTGATGATCGGGAAATAAGCGAGTCCCCACCCACTTCCTGGTGGTCGGGAAAAGCTTGGGGGTCCGGCAATTTTCCGACCGTTTTAATATGGAACTTATATAACTCAAGTATCTGCATTCCATTGTAAAAATTCAGTCGGTAAATTAAGATACAGAAAGATGAAAAAGGGAAACGTTCTTTACATTTGTTACAAGCAAAAGTGGCTAATGGGAGGTCAGGAACTTATAATTGATTCTTAGTACTAGCTGTTGCTTGCAGCGTCACTCGACTCGGAAGCCAGTTGTACGATCTAGTAGATAAAGCACTGAGAAGCTGTTATAAAGGTATGGCGTTCGATCCCACCACAGGTCAGCAATTCTTTTCATTTCTACTTTCGAAATATGAACTTCTTTTGCTACCTTATCGAACGTCAGTGAAATAGGTTAGCTAAAGCCAGATTAGACATAAATGTCAAATATCGAGCTTAAGCAGTGTGACCTAGGCGTTGATATGTCAGTCAATCAGGATTTCTGCTTTATATAGAGAGAGTATTATTATTATTATTACCTTTTCAGGATATTATGGTATAAATTGAAATTACCTTATTCCCAAAAGATTAGGAATACTGATGTATTTTTTTTAAAATCTGGAATCCTTAGAACATTGGCCGAGTTGCAGTAGGTCAGTGGTAGAGCGTTGTCGTAGTATTCGGGAGGCCGTGGGTTCAATCTCATCAGTCGACCATCCTGACTGAGGATTTCGACGGTTTTCCTCAGTCACACTAGGTAAATGCTGGGATGGCACGTACAGCATAGACCCTGTCACATGGTTAAATCCTTTCCCATTCACTATCCCGGCCTAAGCGTTATAAATAAAATTCAAATTTAGAGCATACAGGGAAAATTTTGAATTAGTTGTTCCCTTGTACAGAACAAGGCATCATAAATTACTGACTGATTCTGACAAAGATTGTATTTGTTTAAATGTTTAATCAACAAACATTACGTAAAATAATTGTATTGCTATCAAACTTCAATATTTAACACCTTCTTGTTTAGCTGTCTATCTATCTGCTATCTGCATATCTTCATGCATCTTGTATGACTTTGTGCTGTATTGGCACCATGCTGTTCGTAGAACATTAAATATTGCATTACATTATTATTACCACAACGAATATAGTGGTATTTCACGTTACTAATAAACGGCTAAATAAAATCTTAAAATTTCTAATTCATATATTATACTGGGAAACACCGAATTGCACGTGATAATAGTAGTACAATCGCGATATGTCGATCCTCTGAATCTAGACAAAGCGACAGTAATCCTGGTGCAAAACTACGAAATCAACAGAGTTTAGCTCAGAGTGGCATCGCGAAAATAATAGTCATTCCAGAGTAGTAACAAAATGTGACGTCACTAGTTACGGGGTAAATTTTAATAATATTTAGAATTTAATGTCTCGCCTTATAATTTAATGTCTTGTTGTATTAATACTGAATAAATTATATATTACCCAGGACTGCATCTGAAAGTAGAAAGTCCAATCAAAATAGTAAATATATATGACGGCAGAAATCAGAAGCCGCCATCTTGCGAAATAATTTCAATATCTTGCATTGTATAGTAGTCGTCTCGAGATGGAATAACGAATATAGTTCAGGAAGGCACCGGAAACCTTATGGACTTATATTAATAGAGGAAACATGTGAGGTTACATATTTTCAGACTGTCATCTTAAAAAAATATTTACATTTGAATATTTCGAAATGTAATGGTCGTATCAACATGGTATAAACGATGTCTTGTTAATAATTGCACCCGAAAAAAAGTAATTCCGATCAAAATGAAAAAAAAAATGTGACATCACAAGGTACGCAACGCATCTTAGGAGGTGAAATGCCTCTGTCCCACGCTCCGAAAATATATTTCAATGTCAGTAACCTCTTAGGCCTGCAGTTTTCCTTAGCCCACCTATTTATATCCTATTTACTTGCATTTTTACTTCCAGCAAAATAATCTGTTTCGCACAAGAAACGTCAACTTGCTCAGCTCAATTTAGTAGACCGCCAAAGATGAATGCGTTCTAGTAATTTTGTATTTACTCAGCTTTTATAACCTGTGTTCGGAAAGGTACCAAAGCTAAGACTGGTTTCCATTTTCTATTGTCAATTCCCAACTCCGTTTTTTTTTATGGCTTTAAGACAGCTCGGGTCGGGAAGGGTAGAGGATTGCGAAAGACGTTTCGAATATTTCATTCCGGGTTTCGAATGTTTCATTCCGGGTTCCGCCTGGTGTGAGTGAGGAAAAGCCCTGGATAAACCCTAGTCAAGAAAGTCGGTAGCTGGGATCGAATCAGCACCTCCTTAATGCGCTGGCAACGCTCTACTAACTCAGCTAATGTTGCTCTGTTCATCCCCGTTTATTGCAAACTTCACAGTTATCATGTTATAGCGCCAGGTTACATTTTCTTTTAGAGATCAGGTACTCTTAGTGTTGCAAATTAAAAAAAAGTTTGTTTCTTCTAACACTTCAATTTAAAAAAAACAAAACATGAACCTTCGTTTTATCTCAATTTCTTTCTTTCTTCTACTTCTTTTTTTTTTTTTTGAAGGCAGCAATTTGTAATACGGCTAACAACTCTTTAAGTAAAAATTGCTTTTATACAGGTAATTAGGAAGTAATATAGCATAACTAAACCTTAGATTCAGTGTTCGATATGACATGGGAAATACCAGTTATTTTCCCTGGTGCGTAAGGATTTCATCCCCGGTTGTTGATTCCGAACATCACCTCAACCAGGGATAAAATCCTTGTATTTCTACCCAAACGGCTGGTATGTTGAAACTTACCATCAACCACTAGTCTTAGGGTCCCCCGTTCGTTATTTATAACAAATCGAACACTGCCTAGATTACAACTATTTTGTGGTATATGTGAGATATTCCGCGTTGCTCTGTTCTCAATGTTGCAAACCTTTAAAAAATCATTTAACAAATCTGCCATACTGTATTTGCTCCAAACTTAGTTTAAACATCATTAACCACGATAAAAGAAATTTTTCGGTGTCCCCGACCACAAACACCCCAGTCGCCAGTGTTGCTAACCTATTTTAAATTCCAACTGATAGAAATACCTTTATTAATACAAATCTACACGTGTGCATTAATTTATACCAAATTTGACATACATGTTCATTATGTACTGGAACAGATCATAAAGGCCCTCCAGACACCGTAGTTTGTCAGGGTTGCCAAACTATTAAAAATCTAGATTTCGGATTTGTTAGCGTTTGACTTATCCGCATTGATTTACATCAAATCTGACGTGTGCATTAGGTACTGGGACAGTTCATGTGGGTACTTCTGGCGCCGCAGTTGTCAGTGTTGCCAACAAATTTCAGAAAATAAAATGTTTAATTGCTCCATATCATTGAACGTATTAGGACCAGACTTTGTATTTACGTACTGGGACGAGATATAGAGGTACTTCAGGTTCCAGAGTTGACACTGCTGCCAATCAATGTTAAAAATTAAATATTAACTACTTCCACTCAGTTCGACGTATCAGCACCAAGCTTTGAGTATACATACATATTCGACACATTCGGAACATAATGTAATTGTTCCCTATACCCATGCACCCAGTTGTCATCGTTGCCACCCTAATTTAAAGTTCAATTTTTCAAATGGCCCCCATACTGTTACGTTCCAATGGCTATTCCTATAGTTTCAAAAAAGCGCATGGGGAGTCGCGGGACGTGGCTACGTTATGATATGTTTTGAAATAATACTTCTCAGAACCCTATTGCAACAGACTCATTAGAAGAAACCTATATGTAGTAGCTTGTTTAGAAGAGTATTTATTATGCATTTATACATCTCTTTTGAAATATGCATATAGCATAAATATTTTTGTTATACTGTCTCTTTCTGTATATAGTTTCATAGTATATTGGGCGAGGGTTGGAGCCCGGAGCATGGTAGGGCAATACCACTGAGTTTTTATAGTGAAACACAATGTAATAGTACAGGCAAACATATATCTCTGCCCTGAGTAGAAGCAGGTTATTTCCCAGGATTTTGAGCTAAAGATAATTAACTTTTGCAGACGGTACCGGTAATTATGATAAAAAATAGGTATCTTCCTTGAAAAATACCGTAATTAAAAATTAACATATTATCTATACGCGATGAGAGCATATTTCGGTAAGAATTCACAGGTTTTCAGTTTACAGTAAAGATTTCTTCCAAGTTGTATCTCTAGCAACTTACATTCCTATAATTCTTAATATTTATTCAGTTCCCTAGAGGTTAATTAGTAATTGATTACGAAACAATATCAAATAACTTTAGTCTATATGTACTTAGTTCCCTTATGTTTGCCACGGTGAAGATATAGGAAGTATGGCAATGTGGCAATGAATGCATAAATAATCCCTTCATTTGTCTCCTAAGGATGCAGGAAAACAAATCAATAGTAAATTGGGATGAATGTATGGACGCTTAAAACCAATCCTGCTGATTACGTTGATTATCTGCAGCGTAAAGCATTTAATATATGTTTTGTAAAAAGAAAGAAAGAAAGAAAACATGAAAATAAACTTAAAAAGATTTCCAAAAACTTCAGAAAAAATAAAACTCTTTTTAACAACACTCTTCTTTGCTGTTCATTTATAAACTCATTATCAGTGGGTTGCATAAGAAGGGAAAATGGTTTAATCCTGATAAACGTTATTAAAGTTAATTCTTCCGAAAATAACTGTAGAAGCCACATGTAGATTTGTAAATGGGAAATGACAGATAGTGTTGCCCGAACGAGAGAAGATTTCAAGAAGTGTAATTGAAACCCCGGCCAGGACACTGGAGAATTTTCCTTCATTTTTCCTATGGCTGGCGCTCTGAAATATACTCAGCCTCTTATCAAATTGTGTACCATAGTGTTCTTGGTATTCCTGAGCACTTTGGGAGGTAAAGGCAGCCGAGCGTCGTGCGCATTGCACAAGCTTTGTCATTGAATTTTAATAAATAGCAAATTTCATCAAATTTAGTAGAATAGAATCTACAATTTCTAGTAAATGTTTATGAATAGACCGGTAGGGCGATTAAAATGTTATAGAAGCTACTGCAGATGGAGTGCCAATCATAACCTCTACCAATTGTTTTATTTTTAACAAAATGTTTAAAACGTTTTAAACACTGTTTACGCAGTCTATAAAAAACGTGTTTAAAAAAAATATGTTTCTTTTTTTAAACCCTAAATTTAATATTAGGTCTCAAAAGCACATTTTAATGTAATTAATAACCTGCGATTATGGACACAGACTGTGCAGAAACTCTAGCAGAGAATTTCAGATGTATTAATGAGTATTCTTTATTATTATTATTATTATTATTATTATTATTATTATTATTATTATTGAATTTGAAGTATCAGAATTTTGTTGCTTTTGTTTAGTGTCCCAATTTTCTACGTACAAAATCACAAAGTTGTATAGCAGTCAATAGGGATCCAATCATATTGTATAACTTTACGTATTACTTTTTTATATATGTTTCAGCCTGTTTGTTCAGGAATGAAAAAAAAACATGCTTGGCTGTGTTGAAACAGCATATTACAGGAAATTTATGACACTATAAACTGGCTTATTTAGCAAAATAAAGCATAACTGAAATAAAATATAAATTCGTAACGTAAAAATACTAATATCCAGGAATACTAACTAAGTGAAGGGAATAGTTGAAACAAGAAATAACTAGGAATTGCAAGATTACCCAAAGGTTGATACACTCGTAAAATGCCCCTAAAAAAAAACAACGGAAAAACATAAATGATGGTAGATTTTTCATGTAAGTACATGTCACAAGAGAAATGAGAGGGTCGCCGGAGCTGCCCAAAAGAGATTTTTGCCTACTTTTCTGGCGTCAGGCGAAGAGAAAGACTTTTCCCAGCAACAGAAATACAACCAGAGAAAGGACGTCCAATCTGTTACATCGGTCTCCGAGTATTACAAGTGAACGCTGGAAGAACTTTTTTCTCTGTCTCACAGTTTTCGTTTTCGCTCACGGGATCTGACGTAGCTGATTTATCTACCTAACAGTGCTTTTGTGTGTATGTGTGTGTGAATCAAGGAAACTGAAAACTCTGGAGAAGGAATCCTAATCTCCTACAAGAAGATAGAGTATAAAAAATGTGTTGAATCGAAGACCTTATAAAATAAAAATATATAAGAAAAACCAAGGCACAGTTTGAATTGTCTTAATTTATAGTAGACCTAATAGTAGTTTTGAATCAGTTCACTGTAACTGTATCTTATTTTTCTTAAAAGCAAAGGACGTTTCAGTATTTGCAAAAATTTCTACAAGTTTTCCAGAAGCAGTTTGCCCCTTTATTTACATATTTTATAATTAATGAATTTGGTGATCATTATTATTACTAACTGTGTATCGCTACTTGCTTTCTTGTAGTAATTGTGGTAACCATATACCTGCACCATTTCATTTTTCTTTGTCGCTGCTATCAGATACATCATAGAACCTTTATCTTCTTTATCCACTCTGTTTTGATTTTCATTGTTACATAAGCAGCCAAATTTCTGGTTACACAGGAAGTAAATTGTTTTCTGTTTCCCTACATTATCATGCATTTGCGAGAATCAAAAGCTCTGAAATATATGTTCAACATTGAAACTGCGCTAGTTTGCTAGCAAAAATAATTTGCAAGTGATATGTAAATAATTCGAATTTCTAATGAAGACATGCACCAAGGAGATGAAAAGAAATTGTGAGTGTATGGAATAACCAAAACAGAAACAAACATTATAGATCATGGCACATGCGTACTGAGATTTACATATCGTGATGCTCCGTGAAATATTTCTGCCTCATGTTAAACATTTCTGAATCACAGTATCATTGATTTAATCACACTTTTTTTTTCTGAAATACACTGGAAACTTAAGCTACTATTAAAGACACCTATTGTCGCGCCCATTCACTGGCCGTTTCCACTGCTGAATGGTTCAATTATAATAGAACTAGACAAACTGCGTGTCACATTTCTCATATTAGATGTAATCTGTTCATTGTAATGGTCGGAAACATGTAACTTTGGATTCGAACTCTTTTGCCTATTCCTCTAGTATAATTTTTATTCTTCTCATAAGTGCTAGGATAATAATTCAAAGTAACAAGCAAATTTAGAAAAGGGCATAGGAGATACATAACAGCTAATAAAAATACTCTTAAACGAACTCAGTTCGGCATATCAAACCTCCAAATGATAATATTGTATCCAACCACAGAATAATTAAATCCAATATTGCTAAAGATAGAACAAAATTAGTGAACTGATAGTTGTCGTTTGCAATAGCTCTAATTACAAATATTGTTTTCATATTGCTCTTTTCACATCTTAAACAGTAAACTAAAGAGTCAATTCTCAAAGTTTAATCAACAGAATTTGGTAAGTTGTCATGGCAAGAAATGGCATTTTGTAGAAAGGAATGACAACAAAAAAATGCATGTAATTCTCACATCGACATAAGAAATTATATATTTTATTCCTAGCGTAACAGTGTTGTATAATGTTGCTTACAGAGTATTCCTTAAAGGTATTTTCTTAGAAAGGTAACTCTTTCAGAATTTTCACACTTATTTCTCATCTAGAAACCGTGCTCCTTCGGAAGCTGTGGTTACAAATCCTTCTGGAGTTGGATCGATCCCATAAAACAGAAAAGGGTTTTCGATACAGCGATGGATTTTTTCTCTTTTCTTTTCTTCTTATTTCGTTTGTAGTGGTAACGTTAGTTTGAGTTCGTTCAACCACCGTCTCAGAGATAAGTGAATGTAGTTGTAAAGTGTTGTGGAATCGTTTTCTCTCTCTTTTCCTTCTTCCTTTCTTTCTTTCCACAAGATTTTCCCCAACCAGTGATATATATTTTCTCCGTCTTTTTTTTTTTACTGTCTCTCCTTCGTCCATTTTCTAAAACTTCTGTAGAGTCCCAATATTCTCCTTCATCCTCGCTCTGCGTTCTTTCTTCCTTTTCCTTGCTTTTGCTGTTCGTACACAGCCTCTTGTCTTCTCGTCCCTTTTCTTCCAGACAAATCGCAGTTGGTTAAGTTACGAAGTTCTGATGAACAGAAGAATTTTTCTTTCTATCGCTTTGTTGTTATCAATTCCAACACGCACAGAACCAGTATCTTTGTCTGACAGATGGAAAAGGTTGCGGTTTTCTTATGACAAAGTAGATGTGCTAAACATTAACGGTTTCTGTCTTGAGTTTCATTACATATATATAGAAATTTCGAAAGATGAATCGGTCACATTTTCTGAAAGTACTTTCAATCATTCATTTTTTTCTCTCTCTCTTTCTTTCTCTCTTTCTTCGTCTTTGTGTGTATGCGTGTATTCCTTCTCAGATCTTCAAATAAAAAAAGCCCAGCCTATGGGTGCAGTAATACCGTAGTTAAACGACATTGTTGATGTTACTTCTATTTTTAAGGATAGTTGTGCTACAGAAATCACACAGTTCGTTATATTTACAATAGAATTATTTCAATTTGGGATAAGAGTTTTGTAGTATAGTGAAATTTAACATTGTTCGAATATATATATATATAAGTAAGTTTATTTGCTGGAACAAAAAGCCTAATACTGAAACCAAGACTTGAACATTCTGAGTTACGGTGTGAACTTGTAGTCATATAAAGTGCTCATGATCAGAAAGAGAAAAGATTTTATCGTGATGACACATTTAATACTGATCAATGTTTACGGTCTGTTGATAAGCTATTTTAGCAGAAATAGGAAATATTTTCGATTCATGTAGATTCCAGCCCCTAATTGACAAACACCAATACAATTGACAACCACAGTCAGTCATTCGTGAGTCAAATCGTGAAAGCAGTATAACTAATGATAGTTAATTAGATGCATGTTCAGACAACTATTTATTCTCTCGGTGGTGGGTTCATAGATACAATTATAACTAGTAACTTGGTTCAGTTTTGAAGACTCTGTATTTCGAACCAGGATTGCCACCCGTCTCGATTATGTCTGGACAGTCCCGATTTTCTGACCGTTATCGCGCGTCCCGATTTAATGTTCGTCGGGACTCAGACTGTCCCGATTTTCACCGTTCAAAGTTGAGTATAAGGAATATTTTATTATTTGATATTTTTCATCGTATAGGTCTCAAACTACACTTCTTGTTATCATTATGAAACATAAAAACTTCTTGAGTCTTAGCGCATAAAGGTAAAGCAATTCTTTGCGAACTTGTTTCTCCCCAACACAGGTTTTCCAGTTTCCAGCCCAGAAGATTCAGCACAAGATGGTGTCCAAATGCAGAGTTGTCAGAAAACATTTTTCTAAAGTGTTCCTTGCCTCTGCATGTTTGTCATTTGTTCATTACTTTGAAAAGCCCCGAATGTTTTAAATGTTTCTTATAAGTTTATAATATGTATATGAAAAGCCCTTATACTGTAAAAAGTCGAAACACGAATTGGATTAAAGTTACTCCGCTTTATGGAGAAATTAATGTCGAAAATTAGCGTTTTGTTGTATTTAGTTTTAAACGTGGATATAATGTAAGGCTTTTAGTGGAAAGATTGGTAAAATTAACTCCATTTTAAAGTTAAACCTTTTCCTTGTAATAGCTTAACGTTAACTGAAAATGGGTTGAAACTGGCCAAAGTGATTTGTCCGTGAACGTTCAACTTATTTTACGCTTAAGACTCAGTCATTTTATAATCGAAGTGTAAGCTAAACAGGCAATTTTGAGGTTACGTACTTTTGTGGATGAAGTTTAACCCTTAGTTGGAGATTCTACAATCCAGTAACAGGAGTAACGTTACTTGCTTGTCACTGAACACCCCGCCATTTTTAGTGTCAATATTGCCTTTACAGTAAACAGTTTACTAGTGGACCGAGAACGGCAAGGATTGCATTGGCGGAAAGAGAAATTAAGTTAGGTATAAATCTTTACACTTTTCACGAGACATTCCTCGTAGTAAAATCTACTTGTTAATGATTAACCTCCTGCGCAGAAAAACCCTAGCTATAGATATCACTCGGAAAGCCAGAAACAGTAACTGCCTTTGTAACTAAGTGACAGTTCCTGCCGAGCGTTTATAGCGCGCGGTTGGGAAGTGAGGTGCTCCGTGTTCAGTGTTAGTGTGAGCACGTGGTGTGCTATAGCATAGCAGTTGTAGTGTAATACGATTACTCATAGTATGGCTTATATGGAAGCTGCCCATATTTCGCGCAAACATACATTACAAATTGATCTGTCTTCGTTACCAGTTAAATTACGTTTAGAAAATTTACATGAAGCTATTCGTCATGACTTTGGTTTAGTGGAAGGAGAAATACAGTCGATTGAACCGGATCATTATTACAAAAAAGCATATGTACGAGTGGCAAATTTGGATATCGCAAAACGTACATTAGCAAAGTGTGAAGGTCAATTAGTGTATACATCGGAGTATGAACGATTTGTCTTACCAGTGTCGATTGACGAACAGGAAGCTACGATAGTGTCAGTGTGGGTTGCCCCAATAGAGATTTCAGATCAGCAAATACAGGCAACTTTTAGTGCTTATGGTACCGTAACTAAAGTCGTCCAGATCCGCTATCCCGGCCATATATACCCATATGTGGTCTACATTGGAAAAAGGCTAGTGTATTTCTCTAAGGTGGACCGGCACATTCCTTTATTTTTGACCATTAAAAACTTTAAACTACAAACCCGTATACAAGGGCAAAATCAGCCCAGTGCTACGGCGGTAATTGACACTTCTAATACGGTTTCGCTGTCCATGCCTCAACAAACAAAGCAGATTCCGTCTTTAAATCAAGAAAACTTTCCTGCGGTGCAAGAGTCCATTTCTCGGTAGTCACTCGATAAAGAGCTCGACAGTGGCAACCCTGTCACAGGCCTTGACGCTCTAATTGGCACCGTGACCGTAATCAGCTGTAAGTTGCCACGCATACACCAGCAGTTACTTAAGTGCTCAAGGATGACTCATTACCTTCTCCTTATGAGAAACAACTAGAAACGCCATCAGTTCCAGTTTGTGAGTTGCCTTCGTCTGTGCATATTGATTACAAGACTGATCACAGTATTACCGTCAGTGCTTCTTCTATTAATAGTAATTAATAGTAACGAACACCTTGCCGGGGACGAGGAGATCAACCCGTTATCGTCGAGTATTTCTCGTGTGTCACAAGTGGTTAGTGATACCCCGCCTTCCAGTTCAGTTAGTTCTATCCCCCCCCCCCCCTGTTCATGTTAGTGACATATCATCTGAGGACTCTTCGGTCGACGATACAGTGTCGCTTAGCGGTAAACGAGTGAAAAGTGGTAAATTCAATTACAAGGCAAGTGATAACCCAGTGTTAGTGGATACAGCGCGTGTGTCCAAAAAAGCTAAAATTAAGGTGAAACATTCGTCACGCCGTACTAGATCGTATAAAGAAGAAGCATTAACCTGACGAGGCCCGTCTATCAGGTACCAGGTATAATTACATAATCAACCCACGCAATCAATGTCCCTCTCTATATGAAGGTAGATGTTATTAGCTTTTTGATTGTTTGTTTAACGCACTCAACGTGCGCCGTGTAACTTTGACTTTCATTTCCCTGCTCTTTGGATGGATCATGGCAGGACCTTTGAACAGCACGTCGTTGGGTCTGTGTTCTATGAACGTGGCCCATGCATTTAATGCCGACAAAGTTGATAGTTTTAGACAATGTTTACTCTATCGAACAGTCCACGTTGCTGCTATACAAGAGTGTGCTAGTGTCCAATGGAACTTTCCCTTTTACGAAACTATTTTCAATTATGATATTGAAACAAAAATTGGAACTGCTCTGTTTATTAGACAAGATCTTGTTTATGACAATTGTTTTTTACACCCTAGTGGTCGTCTCACCTCCATTACCATACAAAATTTAGCCTTTATTTGTCTTTATGCCATAAGTGGCACTCATATGTATCATCCTAGGGAGTTATTTTTTAGCAACATATTAGTACCTGAGATCCAAACATTTAATAATTATCATGTAATTATCATGGGCGATATGAACGCAACAAGACACCTTAAAGACAGTACGTCTGGTTCAAATATTAGTTCTGTGCTTCAAGATATTGTACAAGAATTTCGTCTTATTGACGTCTGAGAACCTTCTCACACCACCAATAACGCCGCCACATACTTTTACGCGCAAGGTTCCTCGCGCATTGACGTGATCTATGTTGATGCCCGTTTACGGAACAATATACAAAGTACCCGTCTTGAGTGGTTATCATTTTCAGGTCACAAATGTTTAACGTTGAAATTAAAGAGTGCCGTTGAAACTCACTTTCATGTGTCTCCTGTGTGGCGTTGTAAGGAATCTCTTACAACATCTCCGGCGTATGAATATTTAATTGTCAATATGTGGACTTATTATGTAACACAAACCAGATATCATAATAATTTGTTGATGTGGTGGATTGGTTTAAAAAATCAAGTTAAATATGAGTCGATTTCGTTTTGTAAACAAAGGGATGCTCAAATCAAAATAGAACATACGCATTACTATGGTCTTTTAGGTCAATATAGTCAGCTAGTGGATCATCACAGTCAGTATTTACCGCACCTTAAACGAATTCAAAGTAATATTAGACGAATTCATAACCAATTAAATAGAGCTCGCATTAGTAAATCCACATTAAAACAAGTTGGTATAAATGAACCACCTATGTTTGTTCATGCGATTAATGAGCGTAAACAAGCCAACCGTCAATTCATTAATAGTTTTACCACGGAAGAGGGAGTTAAAGTCTCTGGTAATCAAATTTATCCGACCATTAGGGATCACTATAAACGTTTTTATAACGCACAACCTCGTCAAGATCATTTCCTTTATAATGATGACATCTAGTGGCCTATGTTAACAGATGCACATAGATCGAGTTTAGCGCAACATTTTACTGTGAGTGAAATTGAGCAGGCTTTGGACGGTATGAATGTTAATGCTTCACAAGGTATTGATAGATTGGGGATGCGCTTTTATCAACGTTTCAAACAGTTGTTAACCTCACTTTATAACCAGTTTTTACAGGGTCGTTTCTTTTGTATCGACTTTAATAAAGCAATAGGTCTGTTACCTAAAAAAAGGAATTCTAAAAGGACTCATAACTTAAGGTTGCTTTCACTGTTAAATATTGATTGTAAACTGCTTTCTAAGGTTCTCATGTTTCGTCTCAAACCATTTATGAATTTCTTGTTAGATGAAAGTCAGGGTGGATTGGCCCATACCAAACCCATCCATGTCTTATTAGCAAATTTGCGTGAATTAATTTCCGCAAATCAACTTAAGATTGTGTCCCCCTTTCTGATATATTCTACGGATTTCTCTCAGGCTTTCCCGTCATTAAATGTCAATTATTTACTTGAGGTGTTGAAACGTCTTAATTTGCCTGATAATATTCTTATGTTATTGTCAAATGCTTTTCAGGTACGAACTATTAGACTTCAAGTTAATAAACGTTTATTAACGGAATTTAACATGGAACGTGGAGTCCACCAAGGTGACCCTCTATCCTCACATTTGTTTAATTTAGGCCTGATGCCATTAATCCAACTCGTAAAAAACGGCCTGGCGGGCATATCCTTGAATCGGGTGGTGATAAAGGCCCTGGCCTATGTAGATGATGTCATTTGGTTAGCACGAGGTGCCACAGAAATCCAACACATTTTAGAAGTGTTACAATTATTTGCTCAGACCTCGAACATCTCTATAAATCATATTAAAACAAAAATCTTAGTAATGGATCATGCACTTACTGCGCATGTCCGTTCCTTAGGAACTATTACTGACACTCTTCAGTTTTTAGGAATCTGGTGGTCTCACACCATTAAGAAAACCATTGCTTTAAATTATAAGGCCCTCATACACAAAATTACAACTAGTGTCCACCAATACAAATTGTGTTTTGACACGTTATTAACCAGAGCAAGATTTATTAATGTGTTTATTATCAGTCAGGCCACATATCTTCTTCAACTGTTTCCATTAACGCACAAAACGTATGCCTCCATAGACACTCAAATTGGAATTCTTTTATGGTTCAATTACAAAATCCGTATTCATAGAACCACTTGCCAATTACCTCAGCTTTCTGGGATTCTCCACCTCAAAAATGTCCGACTCCACGGAGAAGCTCTGTTACTTCACCGCACTATTCAGTTAGTTTGTCAATACCGTAACGAATTTGCCTCACAAATTATGTTGGAAGCATGTCGTCGCACTGAACTGGTACTCCCCTTATATACGCTTCCATGGAAAAATCTGCTCCTTTATCTTCATCATGCTTTCGTTGAAATGGCATATGCTACGGTCGCCCAAATCCCCATAGATCAATGGCCTGTTCGACTTTTATATTGTCATCTTCAGAAAGCAAAGCCGGTACATATCCCTGCTATTCAATGTCATAACCCTAACAAACTATGGGCAGTCATATGGTCGAACCTGACTGAGGTGGTGGATGACCCCTTAGTACATAATACTGCATATCAGGTTCTTCATCGTACTTGGCCACACCAAGAAGTTTTGTATATCCGCGGTTCTGTCCGTGATAATAAATGTCTGGTCTGTGGTAAAGTTGAAACTTTAATTCATGTCATCCTTGGTTGCCCAAATACTTCTTCAATTTGGCATCAATATTGTAAAATAGCTAATATAATTTTAAGATGTCATGTTTCGACATATTCGCTAGAAGATATTATTTATTATCCAGCGTTTCAAGTGTTTCCCCGGCCGAAAAAAAGAATTATTTTTTAGTTCACATGTCACACTATTCATATCATGCTTACAAAGCCCACTCTTACAGATGTGGCCTTCTCTGTTGCATTGTTAAAAAGCTTGGTTAACCAACTACCAGCAGATAAGAAATACCGAAAATTTGCTAATTATGATAGAGCATTGTATGTCTAAACTGTGTTTTTTTTCCTCTTTAGTTTAATTGTTTATATAATATAATTGTTCATACATAATTGGTTTGTAATGATGGTTGTTTATTGATTAATAAAAAAAAGTGGCAAAAGCAACTGACCAGTGTGCTTGTGGAGTTTGGATCGAAACCACTTCATTTTTTTTTTCATTTTTAATTTTAACGGAATATTACTTTTTATTCTTTTCTACTTTAAATAATGTTCTGCTTGAATCAAATACGTTGGAACAGTCATATTTATAAAAATAAATCACAGCCATATTCAATCCACTAGTGGATGAGGCCTCTCCCCGAAGGGAGGAGTTGGTCTACTGCTCCCACGCCGGCAAGACGGGTTGGGAGAGTGTCATATATATATATATATATATATATATATATATATATATATATATAT
>JAGDQP010005300.1:17996-31566 GCA_022664845.1 Lepisma saccharinum
CATTTTGAAATTTTACAGAACGTAAAACGTTCAACCGAAAACTGGCTGAATGTAGGTTAATCCAAAAAGTGGAGGCACCTCAGCTGCCTCCATTTTTTGGATGAACGTTGTGTCTCCTATTTTTACAGTGTAGGATATAGTCGATGAATTTTATACCAAAATAAAATAATCGACTTAACAAATTAGAAGGAAGTAGAGACTTTCCTCATTTGTTTATTAGGTCCTCCTGACGAAAAGATTGAAAGTCCCCATAAATCCATGCCGTGCTTCAGCCGCTATATTGGAAAATGCCGGCCAGAATTCAGTATTATTGCAATAACTTCAGAATGAGCAGTTATGCAAAAATATAAATATTAAAAAATACTCTTAAAGTAATATAAGTATGAAAAGATACTATTAACAGGAAAACAAATAATTTTTGTAGGAAACATTTTTGTGTACGACGTAAAATAAAAAAGTGATTAACAAAATTCGTAAATAAGTCTTTTTTTTATTTTTCGTCGTACTTAAAGGTTTTAAATAAATTCAATTCCGTCTTCCTCCAGAAAATCGACTTCAATTTTTAGAGCAGTTTGTTTTATCACTTCATTTTAAAAGCCTAACACGTTTATAAAATATTGTGTTATATATTCAACAATTTTGGGTTCGCACAGATCACTATTAGTACATCTTAAATTTTTGATTTAGTAACACTATGTAATGCTATTGTAGCACAGAAACAGTGAAGATAAAATTTTAAGCTGCAACCTCAAATCATAATTTCGAAAGCGTATTTTTATGTTTTCGGACCCTTGAGTCGATTGGCGCTAGTCCATCTTGCGCAATCGTACCGTTTCCGGCACACGGGTACCCAGACAAGGTGCAACCAAAAGTTAAGGTTTAAGCCCCATCCAATGTTTGCCTTTACCGCTTGGTCGTACAGCTGACAACTCTACACCGCTAAATCATGTCAATAAAAGGTAAACATATTCGTTCTATGGATTTACCTGGAGTAAAATATTCCGGCGGTTAACGAGTCCTCCCTTCTGGTTCGGGTGTCGACTACGTCAGGGTAACATGTGGCCAAGATAAGCGATTAGCGCACTAACAGCAGCCATAGCACCAGTAGTGGCAAAGACAAATGCAGGTATCGAAGCAGCCCGTTTGGGATTGTCAGCTCTATGACTTTAAGTTGGGTTTGTTCGCAGCCGCATTGTCCCCGAATATATCAAGCCTTTGGAGATAATGCTGTGAATGGAAAGCACCACAAGGCATTGGTTCCAGAAATTCAAGTCGGAGATTTGTCCCTGTATGATGAATCCTTCAGCGGGCGCCCACAGGCCCTGGATAACGAGGCTCTGAAGCAGTGGCGGCTCGTGCTCAAAATCGTAAGTGAAGTGCATCCAAATCATTAATGTACCCACTCTCTATTCATCCCGAATTTCCTGGAATGCCGCTTATCTTATTAAATGTTGATGAATATTCAACAGCTAAAAGTTGGGACCCACTATAAATATGTAAATATAATTGAAGATATGAAAAGTTTCGCCGACGATTGAGCGTGTTAACAACAAACATGCCCATGTTTGTATACGCCCAAGAAAAATGCAATACTTTGGTAAATTGCATTTACAAGAAGTCATTCGGCAGTGGGAAAGCTAATTTTGTAGAAGAATTTGCCACTTGTAGAACAGAAAATAAAGTGCTAGACTGGCATAGTGTAGTTATACACTATATTTATTGTTTATTTGTATAAAGGTCATTAACTGAGAAGAGTACTAAATAGCTGCCTAACTTAAAATTTTCAAATCGAACATTCCACCTTTTAAATGTGAAGCAGGAAGAACGGAATAAACTAAAACACCAGTTGCATGAACTATCGCAGCGTAGGGATTTAAACTGAGACTCTGTCCTCCTTTTCAGAGTACTATACTCATCGACGTAATGTTGTATTATTATAATTTGTGGTTTGATACGCACATTTCCAATGCCATATTAGGCGGATTCAAATGAATGTACAGTGCATTTGTGACGAGAACCGAACAGCCGTAACTCAGTTGGTAGAGCGTCAGTTTAGCAATCGAAAGGTCTTGGGATTGTTCCCAGCGACCGCCATCCTGATTGATGTTTTTTCGTAAGCTACACTCTAAGCAAATGCCGGGATGGTAGTCTACTTCCAAACTTGGGATAGCAGCTACTGAACGAAAGTTGCCTAAATGCCATGCAAAGACAAAATCAGGGATGAAAATTATATCCCGTGGAAATGCAAATGGAAAGAATAACTAGGCTTATATTCTAGGTCTTGAAAATGCGGAAAAGTGATAGCTTTCCCAACTCAAAAATTATTTGCATAAAGACACAACCAGCATTGAAGGACCTTTATGCATGCTGAATGCTGAAAGTTTAATATTACTATTAGAGAAAGGCAATGGATAGAGAGAAAAAATACGAATGAAATTAGATGATGGCCTACTTAAAATATTCTTCGTGACATTTACAGTTTTCAGGCTCCCCTAAATTCAACTTATTTTCTGCTTTAAAATTTATTATTCGAACAATGCATACACAGTGATTTTTCAGATGCAGTGCACAATTTTAGAGTATTGTTTGAAGTTTAGTTTAATTTACATTTAAATTACTGGCATCTAAGGTCTAATCTCGTCATAGTCTGAAGAATGGCGTCCCTTGGCGAACATTTTATTACACCTAAAGCGAGAGCAGAGCTGGCTTTCCTTAATTGCTATCCCATTGGGAAACACCTACTTTCGAACCCACCAATAGGCCATCTTGGCTGATGTTTTTCCAGTTTTCGCGCTCTCACACCAGCTTGATGCTGTTACAGTTCCTTCCTTTCTTCTACTTTCCCCATCCTGGCCTAATGTAAACGAAACATGACTAAAATTCATGGCTATAAATAAAATTAAATTCAAATACACTCGTAACGAGATTGATACTGACTTTCAGGTGGTTTTGAAATCTTTAAACGAATAAAAAATCCCGTGCCTCTAGAATATTTATTCTTGCTAATAAACGTTCAAGGCAATTAGAGCGTGACCTGTTCAATTAAACTAATTAGATTTTTTTTTAAGATGCGGAAACTATTATATTAGGCCTAATGTGTCAAAATCACACAAAATTACTCTGCTGCTGAAATCAGGAACTTACAAAACAATATTTATTAAGAGAAGTTATCAATAAGCTTACAAACTTATAAAGACATTCTATTATATATATATAATTTATATTTCAATATTTACCAGCAGTCCAGCATTGACGTCTTAAGTGTGTAATCACTCAGCGAGCTCAACTTCAAACGGAAATGAGAAGAATAGAACGTCTAAGGTCTCTATTCTAGATTTTATTTATTTATTTATTTCATCGACACAACAGGCCTTAATGCCTATTTATAGCGTCTACAGTAATTGTTACATATTTTTATTTAATAACACAAATAATAGAACATCTATACCCTTTTTCTTGTCCAAAAAGTTTCTTTTTCTTTCTCTTTCTCATTTTTTTTTTTTTTTTTTACAATATATTCTGTATCAATCTTTTGTACAGTTCTTCCGAATTTCCAAATAGGTCCAAATTTGTACAATTCTTACCTATTGCATTATAAGTAGCACTAGTTCTCCATGTAGGTGACATATTTAATACGTTTGTACGAGCTTTTCTGCAGTAGAATAGATGATATTCAGGAATTAATGGAGAAAATATGAAAATATCTGTCAGAACGCATGCATGTTCAAAGGTTTATTGAACTTGTGCTGGTTCCTTATCAATGATCTGTGGTGAGAGATCACTAGGCGACGTGGACTGGGCATGTATAAATAAGGGTGAAAAAAATAAACGTAGCGGATGACATATTTTAAATCTATATATTCGGACTAAAAATGCAATTAATATTTACACATATTAATAAAGTTTGACGAACACCCCTTTAGTTCCAACCATGACCATCTTCGTAATTCTGCAAATCCATTCCACCACGCCTTATAAATCAGTGAAATATCTAATATATCGAGTAACTGAAATATTCTACTTCTGCCCAGAGTACATTTTAAGTAACGTTAGCATTTTATAAAAATCAACCATTAACATAGCCATATATTGAGACTGGATTCTATAGCTTAGTCAAGGAGTTCATACGTAAAAAAAGAAGTAGAATACTTCAAATTAATTCGTTGCATCTAGCATTGTGCGCCTTGATTAACTCACTTGGCACTAGGTCTATTACTGATCTGACATACATACTTATTCAAGGATTTGTCTATGTCAAAATCGTCATTTTCTTTCATTATACATACGTGAACAAAAGACGAACAATTGTACAGGTACACATGGTGCTGATTCAGCGGGGACAAATTTACTTTACTTGCACACTGAACAGCCGAAACTCGGAAGAGAAGTAACTTCGTTGAAAGCAGATTGCAGGTTCTCTTCCGCTATGCTCAACGCTATCTCGCACTGGCAAGTATAGCCTGCAGCGTCTATTTTGTCATGGTAACCAGAAGTTCACCATCCCGTCAACGGAAAGATTTTCACCGCGGTAAAATTGTCCCCGCCATAGAAAGCACTTATAGCTAGATTTTTTCGAAGGTATGTAAAAGTAACGTTTTCAGCTTCGTAAGAATACGGTGCCTTCTAGCGCTAGAATATTTACTTATGCTGCATACAAAATTGGAAACAGTTTATTTTGTTTTTTTTTCTGCTGGAATTTTGTTACGCTACTTCATTTTCTTTCAGAAACAATTTTTGTTTATTTAGTCAATGAAGGAACAAAATAATAGGTGAAGTACAGCTTCACTAACTTCACCTGAAAAACCGCCACTGCTCTGAAGGCGACCATAGAGCAGGACAGCAGTAAAAGTGTAGTCAGCTTACCGAACGCTTCTAGGTTTCTAATGCAAGTCAGACTTCATCTGCACCGCATAGGGAAAGCGTGGAAGTTGAGAAAGTGTGTACCACAAACACTGTCGGAAACCAACAAGGACGAACAAGTGACAGCATGTTTGTCGTTTTTTCTCAGTTCCACAACATACCCGTATTCGATCGAGTGCCCAACAGTAAGGAAAAATGGTACCTGCATAAGACTCCCAAGCGTACCAGACATTGGTTGCCACCGCTAAACCCTGTGCTTTACACCACAAGCCACCTCTACATCCACGCAAGATGATGCTCTGTATCTGGTGAATTAGTCGCCAAATAGTGTACTACAAGCTGCTAGCACAATGCCAAGCATTACTGCGGACCTGTACTGTCAGCAATTGGAATGTGTGTAACAGGCATTACAGCAGAAGGAGCCAGAATGGACATTTCCGGTAGTATTTTTTTATTGCAATAAAAAATTCTTCTATTAAAGCAGACTACGGAAAACATTTTCTTTTCTTTCTGTGATTATTTTATCAAGAGTTATAAAGTCTTGCTTCAAAAGAGTCTCAGCCTAGCGCTTAATCGGGCGCCGCCATGTTATGACGTAATCAGTCTTCCGACTGCTTGTCATTGACATACAGATGGTATTTGATTTGTTAGTATTGTTAAAAAGAGATCGCAAAAATGGATCGAAACAAATAGTATAATTGGTGAATAGCGTTTCTGTATGCCTTAACACGTCATTTAGTTCGTTTTATTCATTTAAAATTGATTTTTACTTTTAATACTATTTAAGATATTGATATAGTTTGGTAACTTCAACACTAATTTATATCAGCTCTTTTTTTTTCATTTTCATGATTATATCATAAGATATCTTCTAATAATACTCTTTAGAACTCTTGTATTTAAAAAGAATTACTTATTTTTTCTGTAAAAAACGTGGGTTTTTACATCCGACAATCGTATACTTTTTTAATGAATGCTAGTGAAGTATTTTTCAAGAACTTAAAAGCACATGAATTAATAGTGTTCGTTACTGCCATCTGTTAACAATTTAACGTACTTGTAGCCCGTGAATATATTGAATAGTTTTAATATGTCATTGTAAAAAATAATAATAAAAGCATGTAAGAAACAAAAAAAGTAAATTGAAACTTTTACATTGAAGTTACTCTTGCGTTTTGTGAAGTAAAATAAAACACGGCCTCTGATAGGATTCGAACCGCCTTAGGTGAAAGTATAAAAAGTTAATAGTTGCATGCGCTAACCAACTGAGCTAAATTGACAAGACGTCAACAGTTGCACGAACTAGTGATAAGAAGAGCATTGCAAGTTAAGACTGCTCCCTGTCTATATTTCGAGCAATTTCTGTTATTAAAAACATGTTTTGGTGTTTTAACTTATTGAAGTGTGCTTTGCAGATTTGTACATTAATTATTCATTAAGTGATGATGTGAATGTTCTATCTCTTTCTCGTTTTTTCGTCTTCAAGCTTCTGAATAAGGAACGTAACATAGGGAGGAGCATATAGGTTCGGAAATAGTACGGACTGATTACGTAAACCAATCAGAGGATGATTTTCGTTTTATGACGTAGGAGATTAAATTCTCAGTATTTCATGCTATATTTCTACGTAACGGAAAACCGTAGCGCTGAAATTTCAAAAACATCATATGTTATTTAATCCGATGTACACAAACAAATTATAAAATATATAAGGACGGGGAAAACGGAAATGTCCATTGGTGAATTGCAACTGTTTACAGTTCCTTCCCAACGATGTGAGGTCACATGTGGCGCGGGTAGCCAGGGACACCATACTGCGACTTGGCTGGGAGACATTGTGTCATCCACTCTACTCCCTCACCTTTCGCCAACAGATTATCACTTCTTCCATTCCTTGGGATCCAACTTCGTGGAAAATCCTTTGCCAATGAGGCAAAACTTACGGCAGGCGCTAACGGCCTTCTTTGTGACCAAGTACCCCCAGTTTCACCGGTAAGGCATATTCCGCAGCTGCAGACACGTTGGTAAAAGGTGCTGGATTCCGATGGGCATTACTTTGAGTACTAACGGTAATTGACATTTTCTGTTTCTATCAAAAACGGTAAGAAAGTTTAGATTACCTTGTACTTGGAACTGACTATTTGGGGGTTGATCTGTGACACAGGGATTACTCAAAGGAGTAAGGAAGGAAACAGCTCTTTAAATTTTTAAACAACAATTCGTGCAACTGCAAGTTAGATTGTGCCAAACGAGGCAAGTATAACACTTTGCTGTCTCAGGAACGTGCGGACACTAATTATGATAACTCAATCACTTGAAATGGGAGTCGCCGTGGCTTAGGAGGCAGCGTGTATGACTACGAATCGTGCGGCCCGGATTCAAATCCCGGCCAGGAGGCGCACTCAGCCTGGTATCAAATTGAGTCCTTTGTATTCCTGGTCACATTGGGATGTAAATGTGGTCTACCGTGGGATTGACAGTGCTACCTTATTTCGTGCTGTTGTCCGAAAATATGATGAACGCTATCTTCACACACCGCATGCGCCATTCAAGGTGCGTGCGCATTGTGCAGGGAATATTTTACCATAACTCGAAATACTATTTGACAGCTACGAGGACTACATAAACCTAAAACGTGTACAATTATTTTAAAATTATAATGATTCTAATTTAATGATTTGTTTGAATTTTGCATATCCCCAATAAAATCCGAAATTGTAGAACTTTAATCCTGTGTAACGTTTTTATTTTTCATCCTACCAAAAACATACTTTCTTATGAAGACTATTTTTTGTCTCTGTATTTTCTGATACCTGTAAAGCTTCTTCAGTAATTCGCGAAAAGCCTAAATTTTGTCGCCATATTTCAAGATGGTTGCTGGAGCACAAGGTAAATTAATGGATACTTTTAATATTTTCATTAGTAGGGCTCAATTAGCAACTGTGCCAAGTTTCAACTTGCTTCTAGTTAGTTAGATCAAATTTCCTAAAACTTCTTGACTAGTAAGTTAATTGTTAAACATCACAGGCATAACGCAAAATTTATTTAAAATCTACAAATGCCTAGGTAAAACGCCAATTTTATGAGTTAAGTTATAAAATGTTCTACGGCTATGCTCCCAGAACTACGTTTCTTATTATAATTCTTTACGGTAGGTGAATTTTAAAATGTGGCTTAAAGTCTTGATTAAGTAGTTAATAAGAAATTACAGTGTATTAGAGCAATCTCGATATCGATTTTTAACTTCAGAATAAGTCAAGGATGACCCTAAAAACTAATTTCAAAGCTTAATACCGTTATTTTTTTTCCTCGAGAAAGTACCTCTGGACCTTCTAGGTACTGATACCCGCAGAATCCCGGCGCAGAGACTGTCCCAATTTTCTTGAACAGAAAGGTGGCACCCCTATTTCGAACTAAACAACTTGTTTTCAAGTCCCGTACGAGACTCACTTTTATACGTTTACGCTTACTCTTGTGCTTTTAGCTTTAGTATTTAGAAATAATATGATTATTTTGGCAATATGAAACTGCTATAACTATGGAATATTAGTATGGATCTCCTGGCAATGTGTATTTTGATTCTAACACAACACACCTAACAATATTTTTGTGTCCACAATTAGGTCTATATTAATGCAGCACAAATAGCCATTTTTGGCGAAGAAAGAAACAAGTTAGTAACAAGCTGAAAATTGATATGGGGGTAGGGAAATGTGTCAGCAACAACACACTAAATGTCTCCTAAAATCCCACAGTAGCTTTCCTCGCCATTTTGAAAAGTGGCCGCATTGGTATGAAACTTTTGAAAATTGTCCACCTTCACGTTCATGTCTCTGGTCACCCTAGTGATTCTCACATAAATCATACATCGTCGGAAATGCTATAAACCGTAGGTCCCAAAGAGGTAATACTTGTGCCCATCCTGACCAATTTGTACAAGAAAATGAAAAAGAAAGCTAAACACTTTGGAATAAATGTGATATTTTCAAAAATCGTTTGAAATTTGCAACACTGAAGTTTATCATTCGCCAACAAAACCACACCAACCAGTTTCTTGAACACTTGTATCGAAGATACCCAACAATGACACAGTTCGGGGGTGGGTGGGATAATATAACCAATTTTGCTATCGGAGTACTCTGTACACAAGTGCATAAGGGGAAAAAATTACATTCAGGGCTCTATTCAGCGCCAAAATTATAACAGAAACACAACGACTTTTACATCATTGGAAAGCTCATGAAACGCAAATTCTAGCATGGTAATATTTGTGCTTATAGGGCTAAATCTGTAGAAGATGAATTAGTAGAAATCAAATTATTTTAAAAATGTAATTTATATAATCAATTCTTGGAAGTTTACAACACTGACAGTTATCGCATTGGACCAAAACTCTAACAACGTATACCAAAGACTTATATCAAATACATGCAACATTAATAACAAAGGCCAGTGCAATACAGTATGATAAAATTGTTAACATATATCTATAGACTGGAATTTAAAGAAAAGGAAAGAATATGTGCATGGGCCTGATCACTGGACTAATATCATAGACCCACGAATGCTACTTATTTGGAAAGTTTATACAACAATTTCAACGAGATAACACTTGTGCCCACCGTGTTCAATTTGTAGAAGAGGAGGAGTAAAAGTTGAAATTTTAGGAAAATCGAATTATACGTCAAAACAAGGAAACAATTACTAGGAACAAATTATTAACAAGCTGAAAATCGGTATGGTAGGGGCGAAATGTTTCAGTAAAAACACACTAAAAGTCCTCTAAAATCTGGCCATAGCTTTTCCCCCCATTTTGGAAAAATAGCTGCCCTTTCTGACTATTCAAGCAGTAAATATACCCATTGTTGATGAAAAATAAATATGTAGTAGGCTAAAAACTGGTATGGGAATGTGAGAGTACGTCCGAAACATCATATTAAAATATCCTAAATCCTTATAATAAATTTGACACTACAGTATTTTGAAGAAATGACTACTGTTTACGGTGATTTAGTAAAGATAGCCGACTACTGTTTACGGTGATTTACGATAAAGCAAGAAACACATTAGTAGCAAGTCGAAAATTAATGTTGTGGTGGAAAAATATCTTACCTGTGTTCTTCCAGAGGTTCTTATAGACTCCATTAGTGTATTCCTGTACGAGTATATCTGTTTCCAGGTTTACCGATTTAAACTGTCCATTTGTTTCATTATTTGGTCTTAGAATTTGTTTTCTTTTTCAATTATTTCGCTTCGTATTTATTGTTTTATTGTCCTATCATCCTCCTGCTTCTGCTCCAGCCCTCTGCTGGTTGACCTTTGGTATATTAATTGTGGCTTCTACGCTTTCCTTTTTGGGATTCAGGTTATTTATTGTTCTATCGGTTTCCTTGATAGTTCCCAGTTGCTCTAAAGTTTGTAATGCCATCCTTAAATTCATTAACTTTTACTTCATGATTTACTCCACTTGTATTTTAGCTCTTGAGTATGCCCATACATTACCCTTACAACAGCTTCATCATGTTTGTCAATGTCAGTTCCCTTTGCTTATGTGTTTTTGCATGCTTTTAACAAAATTCCATTAAGTTGGGTTCTTTCTTGTACATAGTCAGTTGTATCATGTGTAAGATGTTAAGTCTTATTTCAAGTTCCCCGGTCTCTTATATGGGATTAGCGGTGGGCCTTGTAGGAATAGACAGAATGAGAAAGAGAGACCCACAGAGAAATGTAGGAAAGAACATAAAAACGAAAAGCAAAAGCAAAGAATAATAAACAGAAAACTATGAAACAACGCATGAAATATTCAATTGGTTTATTATTACGTTTATGCACAACAAAAAATGGCTGTGTTAATTCAATAATTTTCCGTGTCTTCGGGTGACCGACCACCAGCTGTTGTGATAAATAAACATAGTTTTTTTTTTTTTTGTGAATTCAGTGATTCAACTCTGTGATAGTGCTAGTATGACACCTTCCATTGTGTTGCGTTAACAACATATTTTTTTTATCCATTGTGTTGAATTACCGAAATCAACACCGTTCGTTGTGTTGACTTAACACAAAAGAATGATCGTCGCCCTGGGACATGCAAACGAAACTTTTGCTGCGTGCTCGTACACATACACAAACGCATACGGTATTTGAAGGTGACCGAAGCTGATCAACGATGCTAAGTGAGAAGAAGGGTAATAGCAGAGGCGGCGTTAGGTGAGCGCGGGGCCTAGGGCAATAATGAAACCGCGGGGCGAAAGTACAAGTAAAAATCGCTGAGCGCCGAAATGTTACATCTAAAGCCGATAAAGCAGTAAGCAACTTCTTCCTAAATGCTTCCTCTCACTTCTTCCTTTCATTCCTAACCCTAAATGTATTACTAAATATTCTCTTTTTTAATGAACAATGGTTTCTTATGAAAAAAAAAATCCGACAAAATTTATTTAAAGAAAGTACAATATATTTTAAAAAACTGCATTGCTAATTACAAGTGCTTCTTTATTCATTTCCATTTCACATTACATTTCGCATGGAAACTATACAAACTAGTTTATTTGTAAACTTTTTTTTACAAATCAACTTTTATATCATGGAGTAAGAAAAACATCAACTCGGAATGGGGCCTCCCTAAGCGCGGGGCCTGGGACGGTTGCCCCAGTTGCCACCCCCAAACGCCGCCTCTGGGTAATAGAGAATATGAGTAAAGTAAATTAAAATTTAAAACGATAAAATAAGGCTTCAAAATTGTATTAAACTTTTAATTGGTATACATTTTTCTAATATTTACAATGTACATTGATTTACACATTGAAAGAAGCTTTTGAATTTGGCTTAGGAAAAAAAGAACTTGCAGCTTCGCAAAATATCCATAGAAATTCGCGATGTTCCAAACAGACTCTCAACTAACTGTGCGTGGAGAAACAATTAGAAGCAGGTTCCACAAGTAATAGCGTGTGTAGTTACATAAATGACGTACGAGAGCTCGTTAGGAAGAAGACGTTTCAAGAATTCGTACATGATTGCACTAACCACATTTAAGATAATGAATATGTGATTCAACAGTGGAACGTACAAATGTCTGTAGGCATATGATTACTGGATTTCATTGCATCAAATCATTGACTATGAAATTTCAAAAGCCGTTACAGGTTCACGAGCTGACACATTACATCTATCATCTCAAAAATTCGACTTCAAGTGGCTGCTGAATTATTGGAACATATTTGTAGCAGCAAGAGAACTGTATTTTTTACCTGTGGTGTGTTTCTCTTCCTGACATATTTTTCACGCAGTGTCCTTTAATATCCCTTAAGTAAGGAATTCTCAACCTTTCTTGCAAGCTGGACAGCGCCTGTGGATGATAATTCATTAATCCATGTTCCCTTGTTTATCCTGTCACACATAAAGCAATAAAAATAAGCATCATAATACAATCATTATCAGTCAGTAATAGTGAATTATCCTAATCCACACATTTCATACATATTTACAAATAATTTTATTGATCGTTCTTCTAGTCCAAATTGATGTATCAAATGACAAACTTCCTGTTCAAAAGACTGACTGGAATCCGATATGGCGGATTTCATGCTGCTATTATAGCGCGAAATGTAGGCCACCTCTCATGTAATATCACGATTCGGGGAACTAACAGCGTACCTTTTAACTTTAGAACGACCCTTGCGGTTAATTTTATAGGTATATTAACTGTTATCAAGTTTAGCATACCGTTTCAGAATCTCAGTGAGCCATAATATTATCCAGTTAAAGTTACAAAGGAAGAAATACTAAGTCATCTTCCACCACAACATCTTATGGTACAACTGAACTCTAAAACCATCCTCCAATACCACAACCCGGTATCCAGTAGTGTTACATGAGAACATAATCACGAAGCAATGTCTCAAAACTATTCATTGAACTCATTTAATAAATTCTTACTTCACTAATACCAAAAGCATTGAAAACATGACTAACAGACTATTATATGATCCGAAATACTGGATTAAAGACAAAACGTTCGCGGAAAGAAATTTCAAGGTTCCAAACGGATACTGTAGTGTACAGAATTGTCTTCATCTTCACAATTCGTCATCTGCAGCTTTGCTTACATTTACGACAGTGGCGATCCCATTATTGACATTGAAAATGAATGTATTTAGTGCAACTGCATAAAGATACATATTTAGAAGTATCAACAAACGTGACAAATTCATAAAATGGTTCAATTAAATTCATCAGCTTATCCAGACAAGGACTCTACATGTGGAAGGGAGGGAATAAGACGATTACGTGCCGTTAAGTAGCTGAGATGTGAGGAATTGTTATTTTTAATTTACTCTCCCAGTGCGCAATTAATCCCACAGCGCAACATGTTTCTGGATGTGTATTGTTACTGCATAGTGCCAGTACCTAGCCACAGTATCTTTACGTTCTTCCTAAACGAATGAAATATCATGTATTCTATTTTTAAGTAAATAAAAAATGAAAAGACAGCTTTTTTCGTTGAATTAAAAGGTGTGTCATCTGTTCCCCCGTTACCTTATCTAAATATTGTAATGACTCAAAACACAATGTTCAATGTCTAAATGTATCATTTTGATAAGACATAAATCCTTCTGACGGTAAAAGAAATGAGAAATTGAACTAAATGATTTTATATCACGTTCAATAAAATCATTAACATCAGCCGAGGACATAGGGTTCTTGGACCAGTCGC
>JAGDQP010005300.1:40288-54491 GCA_022664845.1 Lepisma saccharinum
ATGTGTGAATTGTCCATGCTTCTGCAAGTAGGGCCTATAAAGCTCAGTGTTTCTATCGTACTTGGACACATATATAGCTGGTCTATTGACTATGCTTTTTTTTTTTTGCGTAAGTCATGTAAATATTTGGAATAAAATAAATGTAAATTTAAAGAACAAAAATGCATAATAATCGGAAGGAAATATTGTTCATTGTTTCCGTAAAATAATTATGTGTGTATAACAGCAATATAATCAAATATTTGTTGTCTTGTCGACGAACAAATGAAAAAAATGCTGTAACAAGCCAATCTTCCGTTTTTGGAGCATACAAAACAAGTATGTTATCGTTACGTGTAACATTTGTCATTGATATGTCGTAAACTACACACTATATGCAAAACATATCCAAAAATTTTCAAAAACGGCCAACGGGAAACTACTTTGGTCTTTAAGGGATTATACAAGAATTACTTTCGTATAGGTAATTAAGAAGAAATACAACACAAATAAACCCTATGTTACAACTATTTTGAGATATTCCGGGTTGCTCTGTTCTCAGTGTTGCCAACCTTTAAAAAATCATTTAACAAATCTGCCATACCGTATATGCTCCAAACTTAGTTTAAACATTATTAACCACGATAAAAGAAAGTTTTGGGTGTCCCCGACCACAAACACCCCAGTCGCCAGTGCTGCTAACCTATTTTAAATTCCAACTGATAGAAATATCTTTATTAATACAAATCTACACGTGTGCATTAATTTATACCAAATTTGACATACATGTTCATTAGGTACTGGAACAGATCTTACAGGTCCTCCAGGCACCGTAGTTTGTAAGGGTTGCCAAACTATTAAAAGAAACTAGATTTCAAATGTGTTACCGTTGGACGTATCTGCATTAATTTACACCAAATTTGGCATGTGCATTAGGTACTGGGACAGTTTATGTGGGTACTTCCAGCGCCGCAGTTGTTAGTGTTGCCAACAAATTTAAGAAAATAAAATTTCTAATTGCTTCCGTATCGTTAGACCCGTATTAGGACCAAATTTTGTATTTACGTACTGGGATGCGTCATTGAGGTACTTTTAGTTCAACAGTTGAAAGCGCTGCCAATCACTTTAGAAACATAAATATTTACTACTTCTATTAAGTTCGATGTATCCGCACCAAGCTTTGTGTATACATATTCGACACAATCGCAGCATACTGTGGTTGCTCCCTGTACCCATGCACCGAGTTGTCAGCATTGCCACCATATTTCGAAATTCAATTTTTCAAAAGACCCCCATACTATGACGTGCCGATAGCTATTCCTATACTTTTAAAAAAAGGGTGGGGAGAGCCGCGGGATGTGGTTACGTTATGATATGCTTTAAAATAATACTTCTAAGAGCCCTATTGCAACAGATTCATTAGAAGAAACCTATATGTAGTTGCTTGTTTACAAGAGTATTCATTATGAGTTTATACACCTGTTTGGAAATACTCATAGAACAGAAATATTTTCTTCTTACACTCTCTTTATCTGTATATATTTTCACAGTATCGGGCGAGGCTTGGAGCCCGGTGCATATGATTAAGGAATGGCACCGAGTTTCTATAGTGAAATACAATGAAGTACAATAGTTAAACCCAAACATGTATTTCTATTCTTGAATAGAAGCAGGTTATTTCCCGGGATTTGAGAAAAAGATAATTGGATTTTGCGGATGGTAATTACGATAAAAAATAGATCTTCCTTGAATAATACCGTAATTAGAAATTAATGTATTTTATATACTTGATAAGAGCATATTTCGGTAAGAATTCATAATTCTTCAGTTTACAGTAAAGATGTCTTCGAAGTCGTATCATCTCTAGGAACTTAAATTTTTCTATAATTCAAAATAGTATTTTATTTTATTACAAACTATACCAAATAACTTCAGTCCATATGTCTTTAATTAATTCCTTATGTTTGTCAGGGTGAATATATAGAAAATATAGCAATGTGGCAGTGAATGCATAAATAATCCGGCCAAATGAAACTTTTTAGCTTCCTGTCACCAAATTATGTTTGTTATAGACTTTCACCTGCTGAGTTCAAATCTGAAAACTTTTTTCTCTAGCACGTACCATTTTCTTTTCTGGGGTGGGGATTATTATATATACAGTATATATATATTTAATCACGAGACTGGTGAGAAGACTGTTCAACCTCAGCACAAATGGTACAAATACGTCCACATTGGGAAAAACTGAAAATCAGTTATCCCTTCTTTCAGTTTAATTTTTGTTTAGTGCTGTGATCGTTATACATATTGTCTCAATCAAGCAATATGACTGTAATATGTAACAAATTAAAAAAAAAGTTACGGTGGATGGGGTGAGACACAGAAAACTAAGTATTTAAAGAGATATGTACTTCAGTAAGTTAAATCTATTTCATTTGTAGTTAGAATGAATGTTTTCCATTATTTTCACTTTGTTTGATTACAATGTACAGTTCGAAATACAAAATCTGAAATACAAAAGAACTATTTTAAAAATAATTTTCTGCTTTGTTCAACAACTTTGTTTACAAATCTCGGGTAAATACTTGGGTTGCGACGTAAGTCATGGTAACTATCTTCTCTAAGATAAAAGTGTGACTACAATGTAATCGAACGAATCGAAGTGCATGTCGCCTGTAATAAAGACGTAAAGACGTCCCTAGATGGCAGTGTGTGCTACGATTGTTGCACGAAGGCTCTGATGCATTAGTGTTGAGTGGAGTCCATGGATTTGAATACGGGAGACAGATTGACTGGCCCAATACAATTAAGCTGGGTCAACTTGAAGAAGCCAGTTTTCGATTAATCTTGCCTGGTGAATTGGGATTTACTTGCATCTTATTGGTTGGTCTATGCCTGAGCGTGTGGAAACAAAGAATGGAGAAAGATCTCGGTATTCTTCTTGATTTATGGATCTAGCTAAGGAAAATAAGAGGAAGATTTGAATATTTTAAATATTGTGATGCACTGTTGTGCCTATAGATGCACATCGAATCACATAAAATACCCAATACAAACTTATTCTGTCGCCGGCTCTCCATATGAAACTCATAAGGCTGGTTTTCATGAAAGCTTGCGTTGCTTGCTTTGCGTGCGATTTGGGTGAGTAGCCAATTGAAACACGTAGTGTTTCGTGGTTTAGTTTTATTAAAAACACATGTTTCAATTGGCTATTCGCCCAAATCGCAAGTAAAGAAAGCAACGCAAGCAGGCTTGAAAATAAGCCATTAAATTGAGACAATGCGTATACTATTTCCTTTTGTCTTAATAATCAGAATTTGAAAATCATATTATCCTGTAATAGTACTTCCACTACCGAATAATTTCGATTGTTCGGTAAGAAGATGCACTCCATAAAATACTTTCGCCAGCAAAAAACACCCATATATGCTATGTAATATACGTTGATTACACAATGGATTATAGTTTTTAGTATTACTTTAGCTTTCGTCGTGCGTTATGTTTCCGAACAAAATAAGTCACAGGTTCATGAATCGGAATCACGGTAATGTAATGTCATGATGCACAAGAAGTTTAAAAGTAAGGCTCTATTACAATTTAACGCGTACCGGTACATTGTTCATTTGATTCAGTTTCATAACTCCTATTCCTATTTAACAAAAACTTTGGTAAACTTTATTTTTATATGGGCCAGTCTTGTAACTTTGGACTTCGCCCCTTAGCTATTAAAATCCACACCCATGCTCCTGCCGGGACTCGAACCCGGGACGTTCGAGCCGTTGGTCTACCGCCGCAGACCGCACGGCCGGCTCCTATTCCTATTAGCAATTAACGGAGCCTAGTCAAATTGTTGAATTTTAAAATAAACGAATTAAATTAACTGTCATATATTTATAAAACATTTTAATTTAAATTTTATTTCATTAATGTTGCAAGATGTATACGATTTAATGATTACTCTGTATCTATTTCATAGCAACTTTAATTGAACTAATCCCCTCATTGTCAATAAGAACAGGAGATATAAAACTGAATCAAATCAACTGTGTATTGAATCAAATAAACCGTGTACGCGTTAAATTATAATGGAGCCTTGACTATAATTTTAAACAAGCGTATCGCTGTGGGAATTTTAAACGAAAGTTGCGTCAAGAACTGTGACGTATATGAGAAAAAAAAAAAGTGTAAAGATACATGACCCCCGAAATAATGCCTGGAAGAAACAGTGCCCACGACCTCCCTAGATTAGGATACTGTCAGATAAATATTCACAATATAAATAAACTAATAATAAAGATATATGTCAGATTACGAACTTTGATCCGCATTCGCCACCGTAATGCACCAGTCAAAGCACAGAGAGCAGTGTAAGTTCAGCGTCGAAAATCTCGAAAATAGGAAACTTCGTCAGTTTGCTCTTCAACAAGTTGAAAGGTAACGCCATACCAAGAAATTTCTAATCCTATTTTTATTTTAAATAAATAAACTAATTTAATCATACAGTATTTTATTGGATAAGTAGTAAAATCGACGGCGTTGAGGGGAATTTTCAAATAGGGTCTGTCCACCCTCCGAAATGCTATATTTTAATTCTGTGGGATATACTGTAGCTATTCCCCTTGCTGGAAGCCTGCATACGAACGGGTTGATTTAAATTATACATGGTATTTTCCTACACTACTATAAGAATTCTGTTAATTTCGTTTGAAACTTCATAATTATGTTTGCATTCCCTCTCATCAGACGAAAGCAGGAATAATATTTAAAATAGGAACCCTGGCTGCTACTTCCTCATCCCTCGCTGAAGAAGTTGTGTTTTCGACCGGGGGATTCTGTACCATTTCTTAGACGCCCAGAAGTGAGATTAGGCCGTAGTTGTCAGATCAACCCATAAATGTAAATAGAAAATAATTATTGTTTTTGTGGAACTTACGAATGCAGACATTCTGTGATAATAAATATACTGCGAGAATTGAAAGACGTTATCAAGCGAAAATTTACGACCATCACGAAAGGATTTTCGCGATCGAATAACAATTATCTAAAATAAAGTTTATTTGAGAGAGCTGACAACCGGCGGGTCATTACTAATTTCTTAAACGCTGCTCTTTTATATCCTTTATGTAATGGAACCAAGTGCTAATATATCCCAGAATTTTAAAGCAACGCCTTTGCCTTAAAAGGACCTTTCTTTTCCTTAAAAAAAAAGAAAAAAAAGTGCCTTATGGAAGATAATAGACAATGAGCTACCGCACACTTCGAACAATGGGCCTACTGCTGCGATACCGGCCAGGAGGAATGTAATTATTATAAAATAAGTGAAGCGTAGCCCTGTTGGGGGATTGTGCATAAATGCTATCGCCAGGCTTCAGCAGCAAGCATCATATTTGGGTGATCAATGTCCTGTTGGAAAAATTGCAGCTAGACTTTTTCAACGACACCTCAACCACCTTTTAGTCCTTGTAGTTCCTAAGTTATAAACTGACCCCTATCTTCAGGACCATCCACTGTAATGTGTATGATCTATACGGGTTTGATTCATCTCAGCGAGACTTCTCCAACGACATCTCAATCACCTTCCTAACCCCAATAGTTCCAAAGCAGACCCCCCGAAACTTGAGAACCGCCCAAACTATCTGGATGAATGATTCGGGTTTGAAATCATCTTGCAGCGACCTTTCGAACGACACCTCAACCTTCTTCCTAGCCTGAGTAGTTCCTGACTTGAAAGTTGTCGGCAGATGGACATAATTGACGCATAAGGCTCCACACCATATGCTGCTGAAGCCTAAAAATAATGTTATCCTCTTGGGAGGGCGGGACTCGCAGTGCCCCCTTGTTTACGCCACTGCTTTCGATTACAATATAACGTATGAGGTCGAGCAGAACTAACATTATTTCATTTGATTGCTTTGACCCATTTCGTCTTATTTCACTTCATTGGTTTCTGCAATGGCAAATTAATTTGCTCCAAAAATTTAATAAAACCATTTATTAGATTACATTCCCGGCAATTGATAAGAATGCAATGCATTACATGAATATTCCAAAAATATATAAATATTCATATTTTAATTACCCCAGCTTAGAATATCTTCAGCGCCGTAAAAAAAAATTCAGCTATCAATTTTTTCCCTGTTGTCTTGCTTCTCACCTGTGACGCCACGCCTTAGGCCAGTTGCAAGTGGCGCTACCTAATACCTTTAACTACCTTGGAGTCAACCGTCGCGTCGTGCAGCATAACAGTTACTCGGCGTGAACGATGTTCGTATGTGAACATACCCGTTCTCCGAGGAAGTACTGTATAAAGAATAACACTGGGAGCTGGTGCCTTTACGTCAAACCCAAATAATGACAGGAATCAATCGTGGAAGACCGTTTCGGATTCAGAGGACTTATCGTTGCCATGAAACATGAGATGTTTCGACTCCAGAATGATCGGGCGAATGATATACGATGCCTTCCACATTGCTGGCAGCGTGTTGTGGATGCTCTGGGAGATTTCCTTGAGAGTTCCTAGCCGAGATGTGTGCGCTCTCTTTGCTTATGTATTCCAATTTACTCGTGTAACTAATAAACGCGTGTAACTTATAAATACTTTCGCTTATCACCTTTTTCGTACTTACCTACCTACTCCTGCTACACACGACCTGCACTGTTCATACATTTCACAGTATCGAACGGTTCCATTTGTATATTTCGAAATTGTGTACTGGTTTCGAGTTCTCGAGAAAAAAGTTGCCATGACTTATGCCCCAAACCTCATAGTAAACATTTTAACAAGTATTGACATTAATCAATTTCGCTACGTTCATGTATATTTGATGGCTCCTAAAATATTATACCAGTCTAAACAGTTATTTAGTGTTGCGTTTAAATATCGACTGAAAAGTGTAGCATTATTATTTTTTTTTTTGAAAAAAAAAAAAGACAATTCAAAATATAATAACAGTTCTGCGGAAATTACAATTAACATTGGTAAGGTAATATTCCGAGAACATGAATCAATAATAAAATGAAGAAATTACAATAACTCCTCTCTGTAATTATAACACTGTGTTTTAGTGTGGATCAAATATTATTATAAATGTATTAGTTAATATAACATACCTATAATTTTATTTGTTTTAGTACATGTATTTAATTTATTAGTATATTCAATAGTTTATTATTTTGTAAAATATGCAAAATGCTACTGCTGTGCAGTCTGATTATATTTGGACAGAATAATATATAATTCAATTATTCACAGCCATATTCAATCCATTACTGGATGATGCCTCTCCCGGAGGGAGAAGTTGGTTTACTGCTCTCACGATGACCAGCCGTTTTGGAAGAGAGACAAAGCTCTCAACTGTTAATGTCACTGTATTTTTTTTTTATTCACAACAGCTCCCCAATTCTATCACAATGCTGGGTGCGCACCGTTCAGACCCTTTTGCTTTGGAAAAATCCGTTATCAGAGTTGGCAATCGAACCTGGAACCCAACGATCAGCAGTCAGCGACGGTAACCACTGGCCCAGCAGGGCGGTCACACACACACACACACACACACACACACACACATATATATATATATATATATATATATATATATATATATATATATATATATATATATATATCGGCCTGAGCCTTAGATGCCTAAAGACCATAAATTAAATTCATGTGTGTGTGTTTTGGGCTAAAAGTTTAGTGTTCAGGTTTACATATCAAGCTTCTGCTAATACTGAGGCACGTATTCACTGAAATTACTTCTAGTGTCCCTACATATTTATTAAGTTTTACGCAATACTGTCCTAAAAGACTGGAACTCTAAATTACAAGTGACGGATTTATTTTGAATTTTATTTGTAGCCTTTAGATATCTTTGGTCTAGGTTTAGTTCAAGACTAAATTACATAATTAAACCGAAAGAGCCTCTGCAATCAACTAAATTTTAACAGCAGTTACTCTATAATAAATTCAATGCAATAAGACAGTAACGGTGGCAATACTTCGGTCTCCATTAATATAATAGACATACACTCTCATTAATTCACACTGTCAATTAACCGAGTGCTTCAATTTCCACGAAAACGTTACACAACATGAATGCCACACACCTTGTTCTCCTGTTTACTCAAGAGTTTCGTTTCTGTGTACAATATTGAATTTTAGTACATCGTATCATTTGCCCGACTATTTTTTTTTTTTTTACATTATTTGCTCTTACACGTAATCTGATCGACTCAACAGCTTCACTGGAAGCGGGACTGTAAATCACAATACACTTGTAAATTTACTATGGTGCTCAAGAAATGACCATAGTGATCTGTAGTTATATGTACAATAAATTTATGATCTGTAGTTGTGTGTTATACGTACAATAAATTTAAACTAGATCCCAGATACTCTCGGCAATTTGTGGAAGGAATTGCCAGATTACTAAGAGTCTGATGTACAAAACTGTAAATTCCCAGTTCTCGGCTATAATAACTGACAAGGCAGGTGCGTATATAACAAAAATGATAGACAATTCACAAAACTTTAAGAAAACATTTTTGCATACTTAAAGTAAATTTATTTATGTATTTATGTTTCAAACTGTAAAATAAACAATCTTTCCTGAAGAAATTCATTCGGTACAAAACCAAAATATTTCTAAATTCAAATGAAGCAATAAACTTCAGTGCAATAAACTTAAATCCAAAGAAAAATTTTTTTAATTTCATAACTCTGTCGAAGAAATACGCTGTCACACTACTGAAAAAAAAACTATACCCACCATGACTTACTCCCCGATATGGCTCACCTGTCACACGGTCTTGAAAGTACGTGGTCGTGCATTGCAAATTTGCTGTTTACATCTCCCACAGCACATGATTGGGATATAGAATAATTGCTCCTTTCTTTTCTCCTTGTAGAGTAAACAGCAAATGCATGGTCTTCAAAACTGTTTTGCTATAGCATATAGTTAAACATCTAAGTTATTACAGATGCAAGTCTTCATTTACATTGGCAACTACGGGAATATTTTCTATTGCATTTCTTTAGCAGTAGTCAATGAAATGGGTGTGATCCGTTGCTATTAGAGTTACTTCTCCGTTGTTGGTAACAAGCTCGTAAGTCGCAATTACCTTTGAGCCAAATAAATTTGTTTCGTAATTTTACATGCTTTGTTTAAAACAATCAGTCATGTAATTTTGATGCATAATATTTTTTCTCTGTGGCCCACCGCGGGCAGGGTTTCCGCCAGGATTTTGAATTTAGGAGGATGTAAAGTGAAAATTGGGGGGATGTAAGTGAAGTTTTATACGGTTTCTATCGATTTTTACAGCAAAAATTTTAAAGTTGGGAGTGTTGTCGAGACTTTTGGGGGTAAACACCCCCCACAGGGCGAATCTGGCGGATCACTGACCGCGTGTAATATACAAAATATCGATTACCAGTTTTTGTTTGTTCATGTCATGTGGTTATTCTGAGTTTTTTTCCTGTGCATTTTCAGTTTTCAACAGAAGGCCAAAATAACCGCTATTTTTTTCCCGCTAATTCCGCAAAGAAAGGGAAGTGACATTCACTCATAGATTGAGTTCAGGACAATAAAAGAAATTGTTAGTGAAAATTAAAGGCTACGCACTGGCTAACAATTTAATATATAGCTGTTAGATTCCAACAATATTTTGAAAAACCTACAACGGTAATTTTTTAATTTAGATTTTTGAACCGTAAATCCTAGTATGCCATCAATACAAAATTCAACTCTTGAAATCTTGTACATCAGCTATTCCGCTGTTGCTTGAAATAATGGTCTCTAACATCCCCCACAAATATATTAAGTTTGAAAGATGAGAGTGACTCATTTACGCAATCTAAATATGCGTTATAAACTTCTTCCTATAACATGTTTACATATTTACATTTTATAAATTAAAACTAACGATAGAAACTAAAATCAGTTATAAGTTCAGCATCAACACAGTTACTTTTCATTTTTGGTTGATTACATTCAGAAACTGTATTATTCACAACTCTTTTTCTGACTAATTCTCCTAAGGTTATTCTCCTTTGAACTGCCAGAAGAATTTGATTTCTTATCTCAATATCCATATTACACATTAGATTTCCAATTAACAAGCACTCTCTTAAATTTTCAGTGCGTTGCCGAAGCTTGAACTTCACGATTGACTGATGCCTTATTTTCTCTAGATCACCCACACTTTCCAATGTTTGAACACTAATATTCCACTCCAATACAAATGATACGTTGGAAAGAACAGCAACCAATTTACCTATTGAGTAAATAAATTAATAAGAAATAAACTCAATACAATAAAACTAACAGTCAGTGATTATACGACAAAATGAAACAAGAACTATTATCTGCACAGTTTAAACAATGGGTTGCTCCCACCACTATTTTCATAGAGCACATACAACCTAATATCGTCATCACGGCTATCACATGAATCATTTTATACAAATATATTTTTACTTATGACTGGACGCAGAATGAATATTAAAGTTATTATTATTTTGTGTATTTTGATACTTATTTTGCTGTTTGTTCATGGTGGTAAGTATCAGGATAAGTTGTCAGGCAACGTCTCACGCAGATGAGGCAGACATCTACTAAGTACCCTGACGTGAAGATTCAACGCTTACAGTGCGCAGCTAATAAATCTAAATATATATATTTACTAAATTTTGACCAATGCTTCCCTAAAATGGTAGAAAGAAGTTAAGAACAGATGAATTTCTGAAATTCAGACTGTGTGTTTATCGCTTCATCACGAGCATTTGGGGCAAGCAGTCTCACATAGTCATTAACAAACATGCCCAAATCACTACAACGTGAAATAATTGGCAGTTGATAAATTGGAATGTTCTCCTACAAGTAGATCTACTTATAAGTTATAGCAATAAACTAGTCTCGTTTATCGAATTTGATGGGACCAAGGGTGATTCAGCAAAACAAAAATTCGGTTAAACCGGAAACCACTTATTTACATAATGTAATTTAGTACTGTACTACATGTTAAAATAATACATTCAATCTCAAAACAACTATCCGCCAATATTCCCAATAAATAAATAATGTGTTGTAAGTTCTTGCATTTCTAACAATGTAAAATGTATTAAAGTTATGCATAAGCATATCAAGTAGTCAATGTTCGCAAGCAACACAGGAAAACGTATCTATAGTATATCATCAGTTTTTGGGGTGAGAACATTGCAATTCTGGTCTTACAAACGCAATTTCTATGCTTTTACACGTAGATTATGAACGATATATTGCTGATTATGTTTCGAATGTTTACACGCATCGGTTTTGCTTATACATGCAACATTATTGTCATCAAGCTCCTTTAATTTAATGATGCTAATGATATTCGACAATATCAACTTGAAATGAGGAAAAAGATAGTTAACTCTGAAAATGATAAAACATAACTAATAAATGGAGACTCTTAAATTGATGGCAATAATACTGCATAACAGAGCTCACCGAAATATGGTCAGTGTGTAGGATCACTTGATACGTTACTTAAATGATTTAACACACAAGAAATAATGATGTTGGCGAGGTTTTTCCAAAATGTGCTGTATCTTGCCACACTCTTTTGATTCTTACACACGAACAGATTATCTAGGAATATGGTTAAAGTTTTTGAATACAAAGAAAAGCAATTTTCTGTATTGTGTGGCACATAGACATATCAACATGCACGGCAGTGCATGAGCCAAGTTCTTCACGTCAGAAAACGTCAGCACTGCCAGAAGCATGTTATGGCAAAATCGACGATTTGGGGGCTCCGTAAGAAAAAAAGATGTTACAGATAGGAATATGAGCTTTTGCCGTTAAGGAGATATGGTAAATATGTGCAGATGTACAAAATTTCATATTCGTATCTCAAACTACGTTCTAGTTGTGGACCCCTGAATTGTACATTTTAGGCTAACTGACTCACTCATCATATTGTTTAGGGTGTTTGGAGTAAGCTAGAAACACAAAATTTGGTACGAAGGTAGAGGATGATAAGTAGATAAAGGAAAAATACCGACATTTTGAAAAGGTCGCCATCTTGGATTCAAAATGGCCGCCAAACCTAAAATTTCAAAGCATACACAGCCTAAACGACTAAAGATAGAAGAGTGAAATTTAGTATGAAACTACATCATTGATAGCAAATTAAAAAAATGTTTTAAAAATTTGAAAAAGTAGCAATTTTGGATTCAAAATGGCCGCCAACCCTAAAATTTTAAAGAATACACAGCCTAAGCGGCTGCCGCTAGAATAATGAAATTTAGTTTGACAGTACAACATTATTTGTAGATTATGAAAATATTACAAAATATCTCTAAAGACGCCATCTTGGATCCAAAATGGCGGGCGTCATAAATCCATTTTCCAACTGCTTGAGCCAGAGATACGAAATTTGGCATAATGATGTATTATCAAGAGTAGTTTAGGAAAACATAACAACGTTTTAAAAAATTCACCATCTTTGATTCAAAATGGCAGCTGAAATACCATTTTTCACATCGTTCGAGATAGAGAAATGAAATTTGGTATCACAGTGTATCATCACGAGTATGTCACGAAAATATAAGAAAACGTTAAAAATGTGTCCATCTTTTATCCAAAATGCCCGCCTAAGCCCCACTTTATAACGACTGAAGCTAGAGAAACGAAATTTGGTATGAAGATGTACCATTACTAGGTTAGAATAAATTCGGCTCGTCTCCCCTACTAGGGTACAGTTCCCAGCTGGAACCTGATTGCGATAAAGGGGTGCGCCCCAGCGAGGCCATCTTGGAATTCTGGGGACAGCGAACCAATGAGGCGAAGGGAGTATATACATTACACAAGTGTAAAAAGCTGCGAAATACGAGCAAAAGCACCAGGGGTGCAAACTGTCCAGTCAACTCCTTCAACCTTAAAAAGTGGTGAAATGGAATATGGATGAGCCTAGTTCCTCGCGCCAACTTCCAATACTCCTGCGTGTCCCACCAAGTTTTACTCGTCACAAACGTTAACACTGCCAGGAGCATGTTATACAGGCATAATGTGGAAGTTTCCCCATCCGGACGCAGCGCTCTGGATGAGGGAATATCTGCATCATGTGGCGCAGTGCCCTGCAGATTCTGGTTGTGATAAAAAGACGCAGTTCCTCCAAACTCCTCAAGTTCGATGCGCGGCCTGCCGTGGGATTCTTGGCGCAGCGACGCGAGCGAATCGAGGGAAGTATCAACACGTACGGCAGTGCATGCAGCCGAGTTCCGCGTGTCACAGAACGTCAGCATGCTATACAGGAACAAGAGTTTATTGCGAAATCATTGATTTTGAGGTTCTGTAAGAAAAAAGATGTTAAAAATTGAAATATGAAATTTCGAAGTATGACGGTATATCATCACTAGTAGATTACAAAATATCTGCAAAGACATCATTTTGAATCCAAAATGGCTGACTTCATAATCCATTTTCCAGAACGTTTGAACTAGGGATTGGCATAAAGGTGTATTAACAAGAGTAGTTTAGGAATAATTTACATTTTTGAAAAAGTTGTTAACTTGGATCAAAATGGCCGCACAAAAACTTTTTCCACACCATTCGAGCTATAGAAACGAAATTTGGTATGAAGGTGTACCATCACAAGTAGGTAACGGCAATGTAAGAAAACTTTTTAAAAATCACTTTCTTTAATTCAACATAGACACCCAAATACCATTTTCCAAACCACTGAAGCTAGAGAAACGAAATTTGGTATGAAGGTGTACCATCACGAAAATGTTCCCATAAATGGATCAAACCACCGCTATGAGCGTGCAGCCCCCGAGGCGATATGGGAAAAAGTCTGCACAGCATGGGGCGCTGTTCCCAGAAAGTCTGATCACAATAAAGGAGGCGTAGCCCTAAAAATTTGAAGTTTGGGCGCATACGGAATTCTGGGGCAGCATACCCAGCGAGGCGAACCCAGTATATATATACACGTATAAAAAGCTGTGAAATCCGAGCAAAACACCAGATGATGTTCGAGCCTTAGGGTTGGTGGTGGTGGATTTTAGGGCCGCCAGCAGGAAGCAAATTTGCTGTATCATCACAAGTAGGTTACAATAAATATGGCAAAGCTTCCCTATGTTTCAATAAATATCTCATTCCCACGGGTGGTGGGTATGGGAAAAAATCTGCAACATGGAAGCACAGTGTCCTGGAGAGTGGTTACGATAAAGGGGCGTAAG
>JAGDQP010005300.1:54501-79258 GCA_022664845.1 Lepisma saccharinum
TACAAAAAGCTGTGAAATCCGAACAAAAACACCAGAGGTGCAAAAAGTGGAGCCAAGTTCTTTAGCCCTAAAAAGGTGTGAAATGGGAGACGGATGAGCCAAGTTCCTTGGTGACAGCATGTAACAGGAACGAAGGAACTTGGCGCGAGGTTCATGATCCTCAAGCTATAAGGGTGGTGGGGATCCTAAATCCCACTACGTTCACCGCCACCAACCCTAAGGCTGTTTCCAGCTCGCGCCAAGTTCCTTTGTTCCTGTTACATGCTGTCACCAAGGAACTTGGCTCATCCGTCTCCCATTTCACACCTTTTTAGGGCTAAAGAACTTGGCTCCACTTTTTGCACCTCTGGTGTTTTTGTTCGGATATTTAGCTGAGGACGACGAAAAGAAAACAAGAGAAATATTTATACAACACCTTTGCAAAAGATTTTGAGTTCTGTAACATGAAAAGAAAGTAGTTCATAGATTGACAATTCAAGAGACTGAATTGACCAGTATAAAAAAAAGGATACAATACGTAAGTTAAGCCAGAAAAAATAAAAATAAAAGATATATGGCTTGAGATATCTCAGAGATCGTATTGTCTTGGCGCTAAGAGCTCTTTTAATATTCACAGTTCATCTGAAGACGATGCAAAAGTCCAAATGTTGTTGATGACAAGTGAAGAGGGAAGGGGGAGATGAAGAACACTTGAGCGCTAAGATGATAGCGGTAGTACATTCCATATATTTCGTGGAAGGATGACGTCCCTTCACAAGCACTTGTAGACTCCAATGTATTTGGCACTGTTCGCTCACAAATATCCTTTAGAGTACACATAGGTCTAATTTTGGTCAGTGTAGGTTAACAAGACCACTGCTTACACCTTTTGCTGTGACGAAAACAACAGCTACATACATGTCATTATGTCACTTAGGAATGACGCTTTCCTTTCTGTCTTTAAGGAATGCACGAAAATAAAATATCTTGAAGTAAAATACCATGAAGTTCGTCGAAAGTAACTACTACACAAAATTATTGCAACCTTTCCTTCTTTGTGTACTGCGAACCATTCCTATTTCTTTGTACCTCCAAAGAAATCACATGGTAACATGTGGTAACGAAATGACACACATTTTTTACTGTTCATTGCCGTTTTCCCGAAAAAAAAAAAATATTAACTGTTCTCAGAACCTTTATAGGTTTTATAGAACCAGATATCCGTCGATTACGTGATCCGAATAATTATGACTCGCTACTATAAAGGCTAACTAAAACAATAGCACATACATAGGAAACGACTGATTTGCGTGGTAGACTCTTCAAACTTTCAAAACCGACTGACAGATAAAGATGACGAGTTTTCTGACTCTCATGTGGCCACGTGATCTGTTGTTCGCTACATACCCAAATAAGGGATTGAGTCAATGAGACACACAAAAGCTAACATATAAGTACAATAAACATTGGCACTTACATTCTTAGCTCACATGGGTTACACGAATATATAAACGTACGATAAAATTAGCTATGACTATTCGGTTTTGTATTCTATCAATCTAAATATCACGAAGACATCAACATTTTGCCTCGAAATCAAAGTGATTCAACGTCACGCGGTAGCTACTCGTACTACCGTGGGGAGAGAAAAAAGAAACTGTCTCCTGAGTTGTAAGTGGCTTATTATTCTCCCTTCTCACATAAAGATTAACGTATAACAAGAACGAATACTGACATTTAGAATTTAAGTTTATACGGATTATCCTAAATAATATATACATGATATAGTAACATAAAATGAGCCTAAATGACGGTAAACATATGGTTTAATGTGCTGTTGCTCTACATATTGCAGCTATATAAATTCTGCGTAGAAAAAAAGAGTGACCCAGGTGTTCATGAAGGGAATGGGCAACTAGACTCTGTCTCTACGCAAGAAAAGAACGTAAAAAGGGTGGTGGTGAGACGCACTTTCTGAACGTTTCCCACAGTAAGTCAACACATTAGTAACCTGGTGACAAAGCAGGTCAAAGTTTCACATACGCATTTATGAACCAAGAATTGCGATAATATCTTTATCTTCATAATATATACTACAATAAAGAGAAATTGCCAAAAATTGTGCTTGCCAGAAAATTTTCATTAAATATATCTAAAAGAATGATTATTAAAGTTACTTATTAATATCACAGCGGTGATAAGTATAATTAATGCAATTAAAGTAAAACTTGCTTCCATAAAAAACAAAGTAGTACATGAGTAGACTTGTCATTTATCATTGTCATACTGTTTCACTTTTAACAAAACATCCAGAAATAAAAATCAATATTTTGTGCAGTCTTAAAAATATTTTCTTTATCCGTATTCAGATATTCAAGTTACTAACTTTTCGTAATTTCTGAAGTTGGTGTACAATCATGTTGCAACTACTTTCCCCCCCTTTTTTTTGTCGAGTTACATACCCAGTGTTTTATGTTTTATTCAAATTCATACAACATAGTTGATTTGCAGAGATAAAACAGGTTTACCTTAAATTAAAATCACAAATCTATATTAGTAAAAACAATGCACTGCCTAGTTGTGTGTTTTCATATTGTCTCTCAAACTCAGTTCGAACCAGGTACAAATCTAATTTTCATGATTGGTACATGCAAAAATGTTCTCTCAGGTTATTACTTATGTACAAATATACTTCCAAGCTTTATCAAAATGGTTAAAGACATGTATTTAATTGCGACGTATGTGTACTATAACGAAGCTATTAGTCCAGTCAAGTTAGCTCAATTTTCAGGTGAACCTAGAACAAACTGCAACATAATTTCTGACAGCGGTTTCTAGATGAAAAACCATGAAACAAAGTCTACTACTGTAACTCTATTCATAACTCCAACATGGCGGAAATAAAGAAATGACGGATTGCACGGTCTGGGAGTTTTAGTTTTTGTCCAAACATCATATGATAGTAGTGTACCCTTCAGGTAATAAACACCTACTTCTCGTCAAAGGTCCCTTATCATATTGTACCATGTTTACTTGCAACTGGCTGCCTAGTGCCCCTACTATTTTCTTATATTAATACCTGAAAATCTACACTACTATCATACATAATCTTGTCCAAAACTAAAATTCCCAGACCGTGCAATCTCCTTGTTACTAAACAAAGCGAATTCTGAGTTTTAGAATGTATTTGTTACTCTGGTTATTGAAATAACATACGAAGAAATACTTTAATGTGATATTGATAATTGTTTATAAACTTATTAACTTTTAATTCAGTAAATCCAATACCGAGGTGAGAATATTGGAAACTAATCTTGGTATGAAAATTATGCTTCAGTCAAACACATCGTTTTCAGCACATATTTTTCATCTAGAAACCACTATCTGAAATTATTCTGAAATTAAAATTCGCCATGTTGGATTTATTATTTCATGTCTTTATATAAGCTAGGATAGAGGTTCCCAATCTAGGGTCCGTAGCAATGTTTGAAGGGGGTCTTTCTTAGAAACTTTTCGCAGATACGTTTAAGAAAGAAAAAAAACGGAATATGCCCTTTTTATTTTTATTTATATATTTTTATTTCCAGTTTCAAAGATGTATTAAGTCCGCAGTGCTTTACTTGCTACCATGTTCTATCCAATTAAAGTATGGGACCAGGAAACCTCTCTCCATATATGCAGACAATACCCCCAAGATTATGTTGAAAAATCTCTGATTTTTTAAAAAACGAAAGCTGATGTGTTATTGCGTAGTGAACAGAAGACTATGCATACAGTATTGTGGCAGTAGTGAAAGTGCTGTTTGTGCTTGATATAAAGAGTCTATACTCATCGCTGAAAAGGGGAAGCATCATACTATTTGCAAGGAATTAATAAAACTCACAGCTCTACTAACGGCCGCGGCAGTTCTGAGTGAGAAAGCGTAGTAAATATTATCAAATAGTATAGTAAGAAGAAGGATATATGAAATGGCCGAAAATGTTAGGAAGACATGATAAATAGGATAAACAAAATATACATTTTTTTGCTATCCAGCTAGATGAAAGTTTTGACACTGTGAATAATGCAAATTTAATTGCTTTCATTTGTTACAATTATGAAAATTAATTGCATGAGGATTTTCTTTTAAAACACCTACCAACACATACCACATCAGCAGAATTGTTTCAGATTATAAACAAGTTCATGGTTTGCAATGATATTAATTAGGATAAATGTATGCGTGTTAGCAGCAAGATCGATGTTTGGGGAAAATTGGACTGGTTACTATGATAAAAGCTGTAGCATCATTTGCAATATGGGGCTGTGTCCACAGAGAGACATTGGTAGAAAAGAAGATGCTATTAGAAATAGAAAGTTGCTTTGACATCGTAGTTTGGGTTGATAATTTTATTAAATCGCCTTTTGAATTCTCGGTTATTTGATATAATCTGTGAAGAAATGGGGAGTGGCCACAAGTAATTGTTAATGCACTGTGAAGTCAGATAGTTTTCCCGAGGAAAGGTATTAGTTGAACTGAGGGATGAAGCCACGCTCTTTTCGCCCTTAAAGATGGGTTCCATGGCCTTAACTGATTTTGCACCTATCATACTTTGCTGTCAATCTTCAATCACCTGAATGCATTCAATTTAAGCCTGCATATAACATAACTATTTTCCATGTTCGAGATTAAACTGAGGGTACAATTTCAAAGATTAGACTTACAAATCTCGAATAATACCCTTCCATGCCAGATTTTGTCCAGATGTCATGAGAAAATGTTCCAAAGGAGATTATTCTCATTGTTAAGTCACATTTGGAACAATTGCACCTGCAGCTAAGGGAGTATTTCTCGATGACATGTGAAAGTGACGTGTGAATAAGGAATCCATTTGATGATGAGCTATCGACCAACTTCGCTTACGCCACAAGAAGAAGATTCGTTGGCAGCACTTTCAACTAACAGTTCATTAAAATTACAGTTTTCACAATTTCAACTAGGTTACCTTTGGTTATATATGCCTGATTATCCTGAACTCACAAGAAAACTTTTGAACTTTTTAACTGTGTTCTCTGCTACTTATTCGTGTGAAACCGCAGTTCTCCCACCTCACGTATTTGAAATCAAAGTTAAGAAATAAACTTCAAGTTGAGAGTGACTTAATATTGTAGTTATCAGACATTAAATCTAACATTACATGACTAATTTTTCAAAAGCGGCTTCATTGCTAACATTAAACTGTTTGATGTCATTGATATTATAATTCTTCGGAGTTTGTAACATATTTACGGTTTGTTTTATTTCAAAACTCCGAGGAGGGTCGAGATTTTTTATTCAGGGGGTCCGCGGACTTGAAACTTTGGGAACCACTGACCTATGACACAGCCTGGATCAAAACGAATCCAACGACACCTCAATTTGTTAAAATCACTCAAGTAGTTTAGGTTCTAGCTATGTTATGCTTACTATTTCATGACTGCATATAACCTACGGCACATTCTGAATCAAGATGAATACAACATCTCATTTGTTAAAATCGTTCAAGTAGTTAGGGCTTTACGAGGTAAAACACTTACATACATAAATAGCAGGTGAAAATTAGCCATGATGTTGATTTCCGCCATGTTGGATATATTATTTAGTAGCTTCCTAGGACACAGTATGGATCAGGGCAAATAAAACGACACCACATTTGTTAAAATCGCTCAAGTAGTTTAGGCTCTACGAAGTAACAAACTTACATACATACATGGATAGTCTTTTAAATTCCGCCATTTTGTTAATTTCCGCCATGTTGGAGTTATGAATAAAGTTACAGTGGTAGACTTTGTTCCATCGTTTTTAGAACTCATTTTTCATCTAAAACCGCTGTCAGAAATTTTGTTACAGTTTATTCTACGTTTACTGCTAGTTTTACTGGACTATATACGGTTCGTTCGCCAACTTTTTTATAGTACGGTAAGTGGTCTCCGTATATACCGCCTTGACGCATCCTCTATTCAGATCTCATAAATGTTAAATGCATAATGCACTTCCCATCTAGTATCATAGTTAACATGTGGAAGTCTCTTAGCTAGCATATGTCATTCTATTAGCTGCGGACAAAAACATTTTTGTAATCCAATAACTAAATAGCAGTTATCCCTCGTAATAAGACTTCAATCACCGTACCTAAAAATCACAACAAATCTTCATACTTGATATAAGCTTATGTCTGCAGCATGAGCAAATCCTAAATTCGTTTTATAATGAAATATCTATTCACAGTTTTCCTCAAATATAGAATCCAACGTCTCGTAAGAGTTTAATAATTTATCAAAATAGATATGTGTTCCACATAGAAATGAACATATGTTAGCCCGTATAACTAACTAACTCTATGGCTTATGGAACTCGCAAGTTCATCGCCGCAGTAACAAACGTTCGCCATTAGATTCTATCCTGGGCAATATCAAGCCAGTTTCATCACGGACACCTACTTCTCGAAGATCTCTTCTAATATTGTCCTCCCAACGACGTATCGGTCTTCCCAATGGCCTCCTTCCATCTGGCCTTCCAACCAGGATAGAATATAATCTTCGATTTTCCCCCATCCGAGCTACATGGCCCACCCTCCCACCTTGTTAGACCGTATTCATCATGTAATATGCCAAAAGGCAAGTACACATACTTCTCAAGTAACATTCAAATATATCTGGTCAATCAAATTTCGCGTCACCAGTCTTAAACATGTCACTGCCAAGGGTGACTGTATCCAGAGCATGATGTGTTGCAGAGGCAAACACTAATAATAATCCGCCCGCTGGCAATACAACTTCCCTAGATCTTAATTTTTCATCGTACCGCCGCTGTCGTTCTACTGTGGCCGAATGCACATACGACTTTTCTGTCTTTCCCTCCCATAATTTGAAGGTATCTTTATCATTACGAGAGTGCCTTTGTATATTTCCATTATGTCACCAAACCACTGCCCGCTCGATCTATAGCTGCCTGCCCATTCGCTTCAAAAAGCATTGTTCCTCGTGTGAACATCTGTTTCCTAATTCCGACGCTAGAGGCAGCACGATACATCTGTTTTAGTCAGTAACTCTTGAGTATTGGTATAGGGAAAACTGAATATTTCGAAGAGTTTTGAGAAAAGAATGGTGCATAATTGCTGCGTACTATTCTGTAAGGCAATAAAAAGCAAGTCGGAATGTTGGAAGGTGTACGGTTCAGAGGCAGGTCCTTAACTCGAAAGTCTCTCGGCAAGATGGACCGACAATGGGTTTCCATTGCCTCCTTGATATTCTGAAAACATGAACACAGTTTAAAGAGATCCTTGACATGTACTATATTATTATTATTATTATTATTAGTAGTAGTAGTAGTAGAAGCAGTAGTAGTAGTACATCAAGCACAGGTCATGGTTATTTCTTGTATATAGGAAATAATAAACCTACACGTTCGCAATAGGCAATTGCGAGAATAATACTACACGTTTTTAGAATTTATTGCATATAGCGTGTTATTGTGATTACTGTCAGGATAATTATTTTATTCCATTGCGTCCTCCGTTTAAACCGACAATTGCATTGTAAACATTATATTCATTTGTTTTATTTGGAGGTAGGCAGTTGTACATGCCGTGGATTGTTTTCTCCTGCACAGTGTCTATAGAAACATTATGATTAAAAATGAGATCATAGACAAAGTAAACAAATTTGAATACTTAGAAGCATAAATTATGTAACAAGCAGAAACGAGGTCAACGAAGTAATAAGACAGGAGGAACGTCTAAAGGAATGGAAAGCCTCAGTAATAGTTTCGGTTTGTGGAATGGCGATAATTCTGACTAATAATATTTTTTTTAGTAAGGAACTTCCTTATCCTAAAATAAATACAAGCCCGCAACGATGTTCCGTTTAACTGGTTGCAGAACACTTTACGATTTGGGTGACATCATCAGTTTGATTAAAAGCATCCGAATATCGAAACAATTCGAAAGATAATAAAAGACTGGAGAAATATACTTTTCTTAAACAATTCGTACTAAAAGTTAAAACTATTTTTATTTATGCATGACTAAAAAGAAAAGCATAGGGTGCGCCAATTGAAGAATTTATAAAGTGACTGTATATGAGTGAGCTCCCTCATGCTTTTATCTTTTTAATCATGCATAAAATTTTTTTTTTTTTACTTTTTAGTACCAATTGTTTAAGAAACGTATGTTTTTAAAATTATTTTTGTAGTACTGTGCAGTACTAGTCGTACATTGTTATTTAATTCTGTCTCTATGGCGTTATTTGTTATGGTTATATATTGTAGTCTCCCATACTACGCCACATTAATGAGTATCGTTGTCAGGTACTATCTAATAGTAAAAGCAACGCTAGAACTATAGTTTCTTCTAGAGAAATCTTTCACGGACGGGTAGGGGTTCACGGAAGGGGAGTAATTTTCGTGTTCTTGGGGTAAGACTCCTCTTATTACACTTTGAAAGTATTTCGAGGTCAGATTTATCCAGCTTCTTTTTGTCATGGACTTGAAGTTATTATTAAAGCTTTATTGACTAAGATACACTACAGCAAATTTTATTTATCAGCATTTCTCATCGCTCGCATAATTGAAAAATATGAAGATAACGAAGAATGACTTCTGCTCACACTTAAGTTTTGTATAAAAGCCACTATATTTGTCTTTTACTTTAGAACAATCATTCTGTGTCCTTACAGAAATCAAAATTCCATATTGCAACGGCATCACTTAATGCTTTTGAGTAGCAGAACAGCCCTTGAATACGCCTGCCATCTAGCGGCCAATTCGTGGCGACAGGCTACACACGATTTTTCGCTGATTGGACAGGCAGCTATAGATTGAGCAGGCGGTGCAGCAAACAAAACCCAAGCATCAAGAGATTTTTTTCGTCCAATAATCAAGTCCGTGTTATTATCGAAGTGTCTTCTATGTCAGTGAACACGCTCTGTAACTACCCTCCCTAACTTGTCCTGAAACCACTTTCCGGTAACTTTATCTTTCAAGATCTCGTCCTTAATGCTATAGGGTTGTCTTTCTACGTCGCCTAAGGCAAACACTATATCTAGTCTCTTTCCTATAACTACCTTTGGTATTTTCAACCACATGTACCCTACTATTTACACAAAATAAATATTAATCTACATATTTACACCTTACAATGCCATATACATACACTATCTACCTATCCCACTCTAAAAATTAAATTACACTGTTTTCGTGTTTGTATGATATATTATTACAACTCTTTAACTTTCAAATGTTATTGATCTTACAATATTCAGCCCATCGCATTTGAAAAACATCATAACTGAAGAAATGCTATTACACTTCTTCAGACTTTTAAGAACCTGTACCCGGACAAAAATAATACCTGACAACTAACTTAATTTCCACATTAATCGAAAGAAGACCAACTCACCACTTTAGTTCAAGTGGACCCAGGTATGTCATAAGTGGGTATTTGTTAATTATCTTTGACTACACAAACATTCTCAGGTTGTTCATGAATTTTTACTCAAGGCTTTGTGAGAGTAAAGGACACGTTGAAATCATAACATATAATGCTATACGTAAAATTTATGATATGATTCAATCTTACTAGAAAATCATGTAAATATGTTTAAGAAAGAAATATAAAATTACTGATAAGCGAATAATTCATTGCGTTTCATGCATTGTTCGTAACTAACAATAAACTTCAATAACATTCTTTGGTTTACCCTGATACTTGACAATATACCTTTCTGTTAATAAACACAGTATGATTACCCATTTTGAAGGCTAATTTTTACTTAACAAACGAAGTATATTACAAATTTATGGACTAAAAAGCTGTTCAGACACCTACACAAGGAAATTCTGTAAGTCCATATAAGGCCTATAACTCGAAAGTAGTTTTTGTAGAACAATTTCAAATGGAAATGAATAAGCACATAGCCAGAATTTAATTGAGGAGTCAGTGACATATAAGCATTTCTCTTTTGAACTCGAGATAAATCTCAAGGATTCATTTTAATAATTAGAACATCCTTCATGAGCGTACCAAGTTTTCAAAACATTTTTGATATATCCTAGGATTTTGGGCTTACAGTAGCAACTTTAATCATTGCTAATAATGAAAATACTATTGAATTGTCGACATTGAATGTAATTAAAAGTGCAAACTAGAATTGTATCTATAGAAATAATTGTGTAGAGGAGGCATGTGTGAAAAAGGGTTCATCTAAAAATTAAAAATATAAAGTGGGGTAAACATTAATTTAATTTAAACTAAACTTTAGCTCAAATCGGCCTTTATATTAAAACATTTTGATAGTCTCTACAATTTGGGGGCTACAGTAGATAAACTGAGGTTTTGTTCAACTGTGATTGGTTCCGTAATTTAACCCTTTATATGCACTTATCCTCTTACACATTTTTAAAACTATTCATAAAATACAGAAGACGCTTTCATAATACAACGTTTCGCCTATTATTATTTCCTTTTTATTAAACCACTACATCAAATACTGTCCTAGTTATGGGGCGGGTATGAACTTACAGAATCACCTTGTATATGAGTTAAGTATTAGTAATATTTTTGAAATACACGAAGTTCTGAATCTATGTCAAGTTCACAGAAGTTCTTAACATAAAAATTATGAATGTTCGTATTCGATAAATAGTAATTATTTGCACAAGAACCATAAAATAAAGTTCATGAAGCACAAATAACAATAAATGAAGTTTAACATTAAATTGGATAGTTTAATTATTCAAAACGTTACGCCCAACTAACAAGATATATTCTCGAATTCATTTATGTCATTTTATTAAACTTTGAAGGTATATTTTAGATAGCAAATAAAGCAGTATTTCTTTCGATCATGATGAAAAATTGTTGTTTGAGCAAACAATAGAGTTTCCTCAGAATACACTGGTTTTGAAAAGTAGACTTCTTATAAAATCGACGGTAAAGGTGTCATTCGTGCTCTATCTTTATCTCAAAGAAGGCCACAGTTTTTTCTAGCCTATGATTATATAGACCCTACTCCGAAGCTTCTTCAACTGACTTTAGCGAATAAGACACTACAATGTTCAACGCAACGGTAACATATTAGCCTTACAGTCCTACACGTCCCATTTCCTACGCACAATAAGGCCAATAACTTGCCCCAGTACTTAGTGTTCGCAAGGTAAAATATCTGTTCATTCCAACCTCTGGAAAAGGGAATACTTTGAAAGAGGTTATTGTGCAACAAAAATATCGATAAAACAAAGAAAAGAGCAGTGAAAAGAACACAAGACTAAGAATCATTTTTAGGAATTCCTGGATATTATTACAAGCAAATAAGTAGAAAAAAATGTTAAGTTTAGACGTTGCAAATGCAGTTGCATCATCTGAAGTAAGGTGGAAACGAATTACTGAAATTTGGTTTGAGGGGTATAGTACGTTCTATGCGGGATCAGAGTGTAATGAAAGGAGCATATATGCTGTTCTTAGAGAAGTTTAAAGCAGAAGATTTTAAACGTAGAATACATCAAAATACATTTGTGCATGAAAGATAAATATTTAGAATGAAAGAAAAACGAATGATTTGATTATCATACATATTTTAACATATTGTAAACATATTGAAGTGGGGGGTAAATTTAAACTACGAATATCTGGAAAAGTTGGATCAGCGAGACGAAAAGGGCAGGTCCATCATAGTAGTGGGTGACAGGGCTGAATGAAATGCAGTAAGTTTATTCCACATTCGTTCACACAGCATAATGTCATTGTGACACCCACTACCTCCGATTTCCATGATATTTGGTATACTTTTTTTCTACATCTTGGTAGAAAGGTGTGCACAATTTTTTATTATCTGTAATAGATTCGAGTTACAGGGGGTAAATAAAAACTCTTAAAATTACTAATATTCACTCTCCGTGGCTACACGTTTAGACTGATACGTCTAATTTACCTAAACGTCTAATTTAATTGCAGCTTAAAAAAATGTACCCACGTATTCACAAAGATGCATAAATTTCAGAAAAGTTGTTACTTTGGTCCTGCCTTATCCAGTAACCTAGAAAAAAAATGAAATAATTTCTATATTAAAAAAAATCACAATGAACATTTCATCAAGGAATGTTGATTTAAATTAACAAGGGAGATTGGTGAACTGTTCAATCGATATCGAGATTATGAATATGCCAAATGATAGGCCATAGGCCAAATGATGGGTTAGTTTTTCATGAAAAGGAAACAGAGGATTTAGAAGTAATAGATTTCCAATACCATTCAAGTATTGTATCACTTATTATTATTATTATTATTATATTGATTGTTGTTAAACGGCAATTACCAAGCAAAACATTTTAAGAAAGCGTGATTGAGAAAGATTATACAGAATTGATGGTTTACTAGTATTAGGAGGAACACATGTGCATTGATTGATTGATTACTTCTTCGGGGAGTAAGCTAGGCAATTCAGCCAATAAGGCTTTCTGTGCACTTCCAGAACTAACCTTATTGTACAGTGCAATTATATTTTGACCCAATTTTTTTTAAATAACAAGCTGTAAATTCGTACAAACATTCATAATAATACCGAGAACAACATACTGAAGGTCCCGAAAGTCTCACTAGGGGAAAATAAGTCATCTTGGTAAAATCGCCATTATTAAATATTTAATTTTAATGGAGAGCTTGAATAATTTATAGGGAGATATGTCCATTTTTCTACTTTCTTAGAATAAGCGTTTGAAAGTTTTATCGTCCACTGAAATATTGAGTTTTTGAAGCATTTGCATAAAAGTCTGTCAGTTTGTTCTGTTTACTGTTGTCTGTGGCCACAAGTCTTTATTTGACTTATATTGCAAGAATGGCTTGAAAATGGTGGTCGAAAGACGAAATCAGGCTCTGCCAAATTTTGGTTATTTACATAGTATTATAAGTCTGATTTATCTGGTATATTTTGTAAAACTAATAACCAGAATTTTTTCTCCAATAGTACAAAATAGATCTTTTAGGATTTTGTTTGGAACGACACCATTTATGCCTTCCACTAATATAATCAATGATAGTTACTCATACAATGAGTATTTAAATAATGTACTATCTTTAACGTGATGAGTACTTATTCAGACTATAAAGAATTAGTAAGACACTGAAGATTACTGTCAAACAATTTTTGTATAGCAAACGTGAGTATTGGGAGCACATAATGCATTATATTTGGTCGAAACACTAAACCATGTATGCCGGACAGGTGGCCGAGCTGTATGCGGTGGTAGGCCATCGGCTCGAAGGTTCCGGGTTCGAGTCCCGGTGGGAGGAAGGGTGTGGATTTTAACAGCTAAAGGCGAATCGTGAAATGAAAAATAATAATAAGTTATACAGAACATGGTTAGGATTTCTAAATCGGTATCAAATCAGCTTTCTATTTTCAACAATTATATTTGTGATAAATTTACACAATTAGAAGCCCTGCAACCAAGCCACGGAAATCTGCCCGAAACAGATACATTTGGGAAAGATCGTGAAAGCATTTTTGTTACGTACTACTTACTTCTCTATTATTGACCAATGTAGAGCTTTGTTGAAATTTTACTCGTACACATCCAAGAAACTTAACATGTATTTAGGACCAGTTAATTTAAATAGAGCGTTCGTATTTCCTCATCTCTTTTCAAAAATCAAAATAATACAGGTAACCTGTATTTTGTGTGTACGAAACAGATTTTAATTGCGGATTTCGGCTAACTACACACGCAAAACTCGAATTCCGCGGTTAAGTTGCCTGACAGAGGAGCTTCAGTTTTTTAAATTTCCAACATTGGATTCATCTTGCCGCCACCCCCCCCCCCCCCCCCGCGCTCTAGTTCATTTATTTAAATATGCTCACCACGAGGTGCCATATTTGAGATTTGTGAAGAGCGTACAACATCAACTCTTTTAGCTGACATGTTAATTAATGGAATAAAATGAAACGATTCTATGGATTTAATGGAATCCTCTGTCATCAAAGCAAACCATATAAAATTGTGTATTGTACTTGACTTATACGTGCACGATATATTGATAAAAAGTATTGTAAAACGTGTGCGCATTGTGGGAGTAAGCTTCCAAAAGTTTAGGTTTATTCTTCGGAAATTTTCTCAGGACAACAGAAAAATGTTACAAGTGGATATAGTTTGTTGATGTAAATGCATCGCTATTAGTTCGGAATTAATTAATAGTAGTTTGGAAGTGTAGTTGAAACTAACATTAAGCATTCTTACAATCATCAAAGCATTTCCATCATATCGAAGATAACTGCAAATATCAATCGGATCATGTTGACCGCAACGTCACGTTATAAGCCTGTTTCCATAGAAAATACATATTTTTATAACTTTTCGTAATCAGAAAAATATGATGAATCACCCTTTGTAGTTCTTCTCAGCAAAAAATTATGTACATTACTTATCTTACGTTAGAATACATTGTACAGCCAACAATGCTTTAATATGAAAGTAACTGTAATTAATTATAAATATGGTTTGGGAAAGCAGCATTTTCTATCTTTGTTCATTATTATATCTGTTTATAAACAGTTTATACAGCTCGAGAGAACAAAAAGTATTATTTTAGAGAAAAGTTAGTTTATAGAAGCGATCTATTATATATTGAAGGCTGAAAGAAGGCACTCCTTTGACAATCTAGACTAACTTATTTGCTTATCAGTATTATTACGTATTTAATTTATTGTCATCAGAGGACAGCTATTGGTCTCCGTGGAATTCAGACTTGAGAAAACGGATACAAAACCTGCAGGAATCATCATTTATCTGGAATTGAACATATGGACGTGATGTAGTAATTTAAGATATTCGATGCAGTATCTAATAGAGATTGTCCTTTTATTTTGGCGTACAACACCTAATATGGATTAGAGAAAAAATAAATTATCTGAATAAATTACTGCAGAAATAATTTTAATTCTGTTGATCTAATACAAATAGAATGTATATTCAAAGACCCTAACCCCTTCTATTCTAACGTAGAACATGATCGTATCAGTTTCTTTGTAAAACAATATTAAGTAAACAATTATGAACATAAGAGAAAAAGAATCTAAAGCAAACAGGGTACTCTTAAAGTCAATCAGGCTTTGGAAGTTAATCTAGAAATTGTTTAATTAATCTTGTTTGTTTTAAAATGAAAATAGAGTCCATAATTTAAATACATAATTAATGAGATAGACAATAAATTCTTTTAATCTATTATAAAATTATAACAAGAGAATATTCGCAAAATATTTGTCATGATTAAAGTTCTGTGAAAGTTCTAAGATAATCTACTTTAAACACATTTATTTCAACCACGTTTAAAGCTTTTCTATTGTATTATGAACTGAATTAATTAGTCTCGTCTTTCATATTCCATGCCACCATCATTTCAGATAAATTCCAAATCACATTAACTCCCTCTTCATACAAAAATCAACCTGGAAAGATTATGATTTAATTTTAATCATATTGCTAATTAACTAACTCTATAGTTTACGGAACGCGCAAATTCACTGCTGCAGAAAAAAGCATTCGTCATTGGATTCTATTCTGGCCAAGGGTAAAGCAGTTTTTATATTGAACATTTAGCTATCAAAGTTCTCTTCTAATATCCTCTGTCATCCGAAAGGCGTCAAGGCGTCGCGGTCGTCCCAACCACCTAAGAATCACAATAGGATATAATTTTCGTTTCCCTCTCATTCGAGCTACATGGTCTACCTGCCTTAGCTTTTGTTATTTCGCTATTATTATAATGTCGGATCAATCAAACAGAGTCTGGAGTTCTTCATTATCCAGTCTCCTCAATTATCCAGTCAGATTGTCCCATTTCGACCCGTATATCTTTCTCTAAACCTTATTTTCAAACACATGTAATTTATGTTATTACATTTTTCCATAAATAACCTTGTTGAGATTAACACAGAAAAATTAACATCCGCCGCGAGAGGGACTCGAACCCGGATCTCCCAGTTGCCGGCTAGGTATGCTGCCATTACCTAGCTGGCTACTGGGAGATTCGGGTTTGAATCCCGGCCGCGGCGGCTGTCAATTTTTCTGTGTTAATTTCAACATCTACCATGCACAAGGTTTTTTGTAAAAAAAAGTAATAACAAATATTCTCTCGTACTGCATGATAGCAGAAAAGATTCCTCTACTAAAAATCTACGCATGAGTTCATAGATCCCAGGGCCTCGTAACCAGCAATGAGGAGTTGGGAGAGTGTCTAGGCTAGAGGAACATTCCATAAACACAGAGAACTGGCCATGCCGTGGTGGTGTAATGGCAGCGTACCTAGCCGGCAACTGGAGATCCAGGTTCGAGACCCGCTCGAGGCGGCTGTCAATTTTTCTTTGTTAATTTCAACATGTAATTTATGTTCAACTGCCAGGGTCGTACTTCTACTTTCGCAACCGTAAGGTATAACCAGCAGGATAACATTTCTATATATTTTAAATTTCAGCTTTCTTGATGTTACTCGCGAGGTTAGGAGTTTCTTGACTTAACAGAAACATGCGTTGTCCGATGCTAAGCAACATGTTATTTCCTCTGTGACTTTGATTATGCTAAATACATATTTTCCGAAGTATTTGAATTCCTAAAACATCGGTGTTACTTTGTAGTGAATCTATATTTTCCCCTAATAAATCTACATCATTAGCGTATACGAGCAGTTGGTTTAAGACGTTCAATATCAATCCATTTTAGTCTTCTTTTAGTTTTAGAACCGAATGTCGTTAATAGCATAGAAATTATACAGTTCGAGAAAGGCTATAATAAATTTACGCCGAAATATTCTGTATATATATATATATATATATATATATATATATATATATATATATATCGCCGATAAACCGGGACTGTCGGACCCAAAGGCTTCTGACATTAACCTCTTAATTCCTGTTGCTAAGGCTTAAGAGAACCAAGAGAGGTAGGCGCCTAGTGACCAATCCATACGTTCCCAACGTAGGGTCTGTTAGTACCCAAGTAACTGCTTGGCGAACGAACTTAGATTGAAGCTAAATAAACGCACTGGCAGTAACGTGGTGAGTCAAATGTCTCCACCATACTTTCTTATCGCATGATAGTACAAGTAACGAAACAGCTTCGAAGGACCTCATTGTCCGGAGGACGGAATGCAGCTGGTAACGGCAGCCGTCAGTTCTGCAGGAAGTCAGATAGTTACGATGCCCGGATTTCAATTGTAGACTGATAGAAAAACGACAGCGCAATTCGCACAGACCTGTACACTGAAGAATCGGTCACTTGCAGGAGAGAACAAATTAGAGGGGTTGTAGAATGAACTTACAACGATAGTTTATATAATATAATAATCAGAAATGCGATTGAAGAATAAAAGCAGTTGGAGCTACCGTCTGGACACGTTCTACTTCAAAAGAACAGAAACTAGCAATCCGACTGGCGTTGGCTTTAAAATAAATAAAGACCTGAAGACACGATTCACAGAAATTGAAGGAATTTCAGATAGAATCGCACGGGTAGCAAAGATAAACAAGAGACACACTATGGAAATTATACAGGTAAATGCTCCAACAATGTCACATCCGGAGGAGGAAATCAAAGACCTAGACGAGAAGATAAAGAAGATTTTGGATAGTACCAAATCACATTATAAAATTGTACTGGGAAACTTCAATACGAAAGGAAACATTGGATTTGGTAAAAAAAAAACAAGAGCGGGAGAGAAGTTAGTAGAATTCTCAGAAGCCAACACACTGATTATTTCTAACATATTTTCAAGAGGAAGTGGACGTGGAAAGGACCCAATGAGTTAAAAGAAAATATATTACGTTTTATCGAATAATAGGGATTTTCTCCAAGACATGTCTGTTGTGAAGAGTTTGAAAATCTCGAGTGATTATAGGATGGTGAGATGTAAGCTGAAACTAAATACTCGTTTTGAGAGGAAGAAGCTTGAAAACAGCAAGTTTTACGTCTGGAAAATCTAGCGAGAAACGTACATTTTAGATTAAACTAAGCAACAGATTCAACGCCATGGAATAGTTAGAAGATAAAAAAAAATTTAGAAAGGGTTAAAAAAACACGCTTTTTAAAGATGGACTAAAATGTAAAAAAGAGGAATTAATCTTATGAATCGGAAAATATAAAAAAGCGTGGGTGCTCTTAGATATTATGATTTCATGATAAGATAAGCAAGAGCACCTATGATTTTATTTTCCGATTTTTAAGATTAATTCAATTTGTTACTTTTTAGTCCATCGTTAAAAAGCGTGTTTTATTTTAAAAAATCCTTTTTAATTATTTTTTCTGTATAATAAATGAATATTAAACTCCCTGCGTGATTGGCAACGCAAACTTCACTCAATAAATTAGGCGTTGCGTGCATTTAATGATAATTTCCAACAATTGAATGAATTAATTATTACAGTTTTACTGGATTATTCTGTCGTATATCTAATGACTGCATATTGTATTGTCATCGGAAGCAAACAGGTTCACAAAATTCCAAAGAAATCGGATGATGAGAAGTGAGTGAAAAATTGATTGGAAAATTTGTACCGAGCAGACAGACAAGAAAGCAAGTTAATAAAAATGTGTTAAAAAGAAATCAATAGCAGAAATAAAGTACTGAATGAAATAATGCGACGGAGAGCCAAGAAAATAACAGGCATCAAAAAGAAAAAAAGAGATCAAAATCTCAGAAGGAACTAAAGTGTTGATGAAGCAAAGAGGGAAATGAAAGAAGAAAATTGATAAAGAGAATTGAATACATAGAACTAAATAATACTTTAAGGAAGAAAATAAGAGAGCGAGAGAATCAAGAGCCTGAAGAAAAGCAAACAGCAGCTCATAAAAGGAAAAAAAGCAAATAACGGTAGTTAATTAGACTAGATGGGACCGTAACCAGAAATAAGGAGGAAATTATAAAAATATTTCAAAATTTCAACAGAGTATTGTACTACTCCTAAGAATTAGAGAATGAAGATTCCGAAGAAAATAATGTAGAAGTCCGATCCGTAATGAGAGAAGTGGTTAAAGTACTTCGAAGGATGAAGAACGAAAAATCGCCAGGAGAAGATGGACTCACAACAGAGATGTTTCAATGGGGAGGCGGAAAGATGAAAGAGAAACTTGCTAAATTATTCTCAATGTGTCTGAGAAAGAGGGAAATATTCTCAAATTGGAATATTATTATTTTACTATACAGGAAAACGCGTCGAGAACTATAGACCAGTTAGTTTACTTCAGTTATATACAAAATGTTTACGAATGGTTTTTGAATCGTATTGAAAGAAACTTACATTTTAACCAGGAAAGACAAAAACACGGATTTCGTCGTGGATTTAGCACAATGGTTCGCGTGCAAGCATAGAATGAAGGTATGGCAAGGACTAATGAATATTAACTTCCACTATGTCTAGGAATCATAGATTTCGAAAAGGCTTTTGATTCTGTACCTTTGGCAACAGTACTTAAATTACTTTAACATCAAGGCATTGAAAGTGTATACAATAAGCTACTACGAAATATTTATAGACTGCCACATCTGTCATTAGACTACATCAAGAGAGTGAAAAAAATAAGTTGAAAAAGGAGTAAGACAAGGAGATTAATTTTCTCCAAAGCTATTTTCAGCGGTCCTGGAGGGAGTGTTCCAAAATTTAAACTGGGATGAATTTGTTATATAAATCATTGGCGCTTACCTTAATCATCTACGATTAGCTGATGATATAATTATGTTTACTTCAAGTGCAGAAGAACTACAAACCAGAATGGAAGAGCTGTGTAATGAGAGTTCGAAAATAGGCCTTAAAATGAATTTAAGTAAAATAAAAGTAATGTACAATCAACATGCTGAAAAGAAGGAAATAGAGATTCAAGCAGAGACAATAGGCAATTTAAGTAAAATAATAGTAATGCACGATCAACATGATGAAAAGAAGAAAATGGAGATTCTCGGAGAGACAATAGGTATAGTTGATGAGTATGTATACCTAGGGCAGATGAAACCATCGAATGCCAAGTTAACGGATGGAATATACATTAATAGATGGCGTGGAGCTCCTTTGGAAGACTAAACCCTATTTTTAAAAGCAAACTGCCAATGTGTCTCAAGCGCAAAGTTTATAATCTATGTGTCTTACTTGTGATGACGTACGGCGGTAAAACTTGGGCAATGAATGGACATATGACTCAAAGTGATATGTAGGAGGAACAGGAAACCAAATGAATGGATTCGCGAACAAACAAACCTGAAAGATATAATCAAGACTGCGAAGAAGATGAAGTGGAAATGGTCCGATCACATAGCTAGACGAACAGATGGAAGATGGGCGAAAAATGTACTACACTGGATTGCCAGAAAAAAGAAATGGCCGGGACGACGTCCAAATGCAAGATGAGTAGATGAAGCGAAGCGGTTTTGCAGGAAGTACATGGGTGAGGACAGCAGCAGACCGAGATGTGAGGAAAGATAAGAAAACGACTGAATATGATCATTATAAATATTTATTGGAAAAGCCAAAAATATGTCACGTATCATCACTCTTCATCTAATATGTAAATGCCAAGTGATTTCCCTGTAGCAATAAAAGATATGTCTTATAATAATTTAATAGGACATCATTTCCTTGTTGTACTTGTAAGAGGGCAATAAAATGATTTGTGTGTGTGTTCACACAATCCGCGTGGGCGTATATATGTAAAATATAAAAGATCATTATCCATGTTTCAACAACATCTAGTAAACAAGTAGATGTTCTGCTAAAATGTAATCATTTTTACACAATTTCTGTGTAATAACTATTAAATGGGAATTAGTTTTGTTTTGATCAAAGCACATCGATGACACCAAATTTTTGTGTTAGTAGGGAAACAAGATTTTAACTTCAGAAAAGAAGAACATAAACATTGTAGGAGGCGTGGAAAAGAGGACATAGTAATATGATCAGTGTAAATCTCCCTATGGAAAAAGAAAGTGCACTTTACATGACACAAATGCTTTAAATTTAGTAATTAGTTAAAACGCAAATATAACATTTAACTCTAAATTAGACACATAACTAAAGCCCGGAAGTTCGGGCATCTAATTTACTTGAAATAGACAGGCAAAAAGGCATTTATTATTGCTGAAAGAGACACTTAAAAAGGCATTATGTATATATTTAAAAAAAAATGCGTATGACTTATCCTCATTTATTTTAATATCTTATGTTAAACATATCATTCTGCATTACATCACGATGGCTTTTGTTGGTTGCACATCACCCCTAGTTGATTCTTCAAAAGTGTTCAACACATATTAAGCCTTCTGCCTAAGAACCGTTTTTACTTTTGAAAATGATCTATCAATGTTCACAGAAGGAAGAAAAGGATACATAAAAGAATGTATTACTGACGGATTCATATCAACCATAATTTAATTTTCACCTTTAAATGTTTATAATTTTCACTCGAAATGTTTATAATTTACTTAGATCCTTATTTGCACCCATTAAAGGTTTACATTTGTTCTGACACTTCCAACAGTTTGTTTATTGTTCCTCACTCAATATTCATCGTTCTCATCAATTTCTCGCCTTTCTTCTCAAGTTTTATGGCTTCTGGCAATGTAGAAGTTGCGTGAGCTGTCAGGTCATCAGTTAGTGAGAGGTTTTAATTTCATGCATTGTATCAAAGATTCAGAAAATACTGAAGCAGGGAACGGTGACAGTAAGTGGGAGGGGATACGCGAGGTCAGCCTAAATACTTAATGAATCACCCCTAGTCACAATTGTCTTCCTCTGAATTCACGCTAGAAGACAGCTTAAGGCGACAAGGACAGAGTTGCCAAATATTTGTTTGTGTTTATTTATAAAAATAAAAAAAGTGGCTAAAATACATTAAAAGGCAGAAAATGGCATTATGTTTAGAAATAGGAAACACAATGTAAAACAGGTTTAAAAAAGGCAAAATGAACAACATCTTTAAAGGCTCAAACGATGTGTAAAAAGGTTACATGCTGATAATTCGCAACGAAAACATAAAGGCATTTTGCTAAACTTCCGGGCTCTACACATACCTTTATATGGAGAGAGTTATATAAATATTATTTATGGTGATAACTGTGAATACATTATAGTACTACTGTATATAATACAGTAAGCATTGTATTGACCTCAGTGAAAGTGCAGTAGTAAAAACATTCTCCGCTTTAACACTAAAACGACAAAGAACACTGTAGCTTTTGAAAATGGTTGACGATTTTCTACTTTCAAAACAGTTTCTCTAACAGAATCTATAAACATGGTCTTGAAACAGAACAGTAAGTAGATTTTATTAACTTCAAATAACCGAACACGTAATAATTAGAAACAAGATATATATACAAAACTGTTTCACAAAGAAATACTCTGAATATGAATTTTCTGCTTAAAAATTAACATTTTATATTTTATAAAATGAATTACAAGGACAGTGAGGTGAAAACAAATCACTTTAAAAGAATTGTGTCAGAATGATACGAAAGAGGACATCAATGAAAAAAGAATCGGAACGGAAGAACTATACTTAAAAAGAAAACGTAACCAGGAAAAAAGACACGTCTCGCAAAATATATATATGTATATTAAATTGAGAAGTATGTGCAATTGTGCATTCATTACAGAATGTCCAACCTATTATTACACAATACCTAAAATTTAAGCCCAAATTTAAACTCAAGTTTTGTTGAGTTTCGCTTTTTCCTGGAATCACATCAAATTGAAAGAAGGTAAGTCTTAAAATAGTTAGCTCATATGACGCACGTACATGTTGAGTTGATTATTTGATAGGATCAATGATGAAAATATACAGGTACTCGTCTAAAATTCAGGACTTGGTCTATTTACTGCTTCATTTCTCGTGCGTTACAATATGAACGAGAAAATAACACTATTTTACTCATTAAAAAATTGTCGATCTCTTCGCTCCCCGAATTCAACTTCAAAGTTTGTATTCTCCTACAAGTTATTTAGTTTTAATACTTAATTTTCGCAAAATGTAGAAGAAATTCATTATAAGACATAAAAATTGTTATTAATGTTACTATTACAGAAATATTTATTAATTGTAATGTACTGAGGGTTTGTTGAAGCGGGAAAGGGAAATCAATACCCAGGTAATTGAAATTATAATCCAATTCCATGGAACATGGCCTTTAGTAAAATAGTTCATTTCCAGTAATACACTATAGAAATTCCACGAATAAAACATTGAATATGTTTAATTTGATAATCTCATATCTAAAGTGCAGTACAATATACGTTTGCACAAAAAAGAATAAAAACGCTAGCCATACCCAATTTTACTGTTTCATTGTGCTTACCTACAAAAGAGCTTTGATGATACTCGTCTCTTTCGTATTGAGGGCAATTGTTCCGTTCATTTTACCACTAGAAAACCTAATTAAGGACCCTTTTAACTCAAAACAACCGGGGACTAATTAACTCATTTTACACAGAAATGCACTGACATGTACATATATTCTCAGGGCAAGTTCCATGCGATTCTTTTCTATTTTTATGCTACGCTCTTTGTTTTCTTCTATCGCCAATTTTCAGAAAAGTAGGTGGGGCGAGAAAGAGGAGAAACGGAAACTGAATAACTGTAACATCGCTAACTCGGCGCAAAATGTGGTTCAGTGGAGAATGTGTCAATACAAGCTCAAAGATACAAGAAACTAAATCGAGCTTTTCTCCAATAAATGCAATGTAACTCTGAGAATCCCCACTTTGACTACTGAAGCATCCAAAATCAATAGTTTGCAATCCTTAAACACATTTCCACCATTTCGTAACCAATCGCCTTTGAAGTTTCGCCCTTCTTCAGCTAAAATATTCCTCGAGTAAGGCTGAAAGGGAAAGATGAAGAGATTTTGGGAGTTCCGAATTGAAATAACAGGGTTTTCCTCTACAAACGCTGGAATGTGGTTTCTGTTCGGTTAGTTTGCCAGGAAAGGTGGCATTGAATTGGAGAGCTTTCTCGATCTAAGAAGATTAGCTCTGCTATATTATGTTAATTTGCAACCTAGGTCAATAATTTTAAATTGACGATAAAGCTTTCCTCTTGAAGCCGAACGACATAATAATGTATACATTTTTGTTAATTTTTGATTGTGAATCATTATGTTCATTCAACTCTCTTTTCCTTTTTGCAACTATCTTAATTAATAAAATATTGCAAGATGGATTTGCAATCAACATAGCCATAGCGATCAACATTGTAAAACTCAACGGCGGTTTTAATTAATCCTATATCAATGGAATTTATCTACTCAACAAATATCATAGTTTAAAACAAAATGAGTTACAAACTTAATATGACCTTGCGATTACTTGCAGAACTGCCAATAAATTAGTGTTGAATATTATATTTTTCAAGAAAATAGTTTAAGTTAGTTTCCTATTCTTAAGATACCCGTAACTTTAACTTTGTGCATATTGGTAATATTATCAAGCAACATATAAGACTACCAGATACATACATATGAATGAAACTTAAACTTTGCAATACAAGCAGCTAGTGGTATACAACTTTATGTTGCGTCTCAGAAAAGACTAGGAATTCGAAATCTTCTTAGTGCTCACATTAGTAGCATTTCTATTGCGCTCAGTAATATGAACAACACAATAATGTCATTTCAGATCGTTTCTCACAAGTTATTATTGATTAGGTACGTCTATCCTCGAGCAAAGGATAAGTTTTAGAGTGCTTCTCAGATATAAAATTAGTTGAAAAGTCCTTTCATAAAAGTATATA
>JAGDQP010005301.1:855-16119 GCA_022664845.1 Lepisma saccharinum
GGCGAAAACTTCCTGTTTCGTAATTCACTCTGTGTTGTTCTGTAATATTGTTTGTTACTCGTTTTTCTTCCACCCCACTCGATAATACAGTTTACAAACTTTTTAAGTATTAATGCCATACATCTCTCTTGTCGCACAGGTACGTATAAGTTTATTACCATCAGTTTGTGTGGAAGTTTGCCACTGTAGCGCAGGGACTTGCGCGCAAACACGTTATCGACCTGTCGTCATGTGATTTTGTCTCCGTGTTCGTGTGTTGTACGGTATAAAGCCATGTCAAGCAGAAGATTCAACTAGTCAGAGTATTTCTCCTGTATGAGTTGGGAACACTGTCAAGGAGTTGGTGGGGTGAAAGCGAGCGCCGATCTTGAGCGAGAGTCCATTCTGATGGCGTGAGTCCAGTTGTCGACGCGGCTGGAGCGAACCCGGGACCCCCGGCCGCGGCTCGTGTCGTCACATACGTCGCTATCGGGGGGAAAATTTCTTTCTTTCTTTTTTTCTTATTTTCGAAGGAACCTGGACTAAGAATAGCTTCGGGGTACTATGTGTGTCTGTGAGTGGATGTGTGTGTATGTTTCTTATGCATGTGTGTGTGTGCGTGTTAGTTCGCGGTAGTCAGCGGTGTGGCGCTGCGTGGTGAGGAGCGAACACTCTTGTACGAGAAATAGCAGCACGTCACTTTTCAGCGGAGAAGTATTTATAAACAATTCGAGGATTAAAAAAACTCCGTCCTCACACATTTCATCGTTGAGGTTTAAGGAGGAAAAGGAGAAAAACGAAAGTGGGAATTTCTGTAGTGGTGTGTTATGAAAGTTTGAAAATGACCATGGCAGACCGCGAGGAACAGTTGAGAATGTTAGCCGCACAAAAAGGACGCTCTGCGTCAATCTGCGCTCCTGGTTTTTCCAGTATGGAAACTATTATGGTGGTCACTAGCGGAAGTGGAACAATTCGGTATGAAGATGGTTCTAACGAATCAACGCCTCGTGGCGGCCGACGTCGAACAGCCGCGCGTTCGCAGAGCGCAAGAGTTGTAGGTGCTAAACCACGAGTGAAGCGCCGTGAGGGGGGCCAAACCTTGCAGTTGGAAAGCGCTGGAAGTGAACCCCGTCTACCACCTGGAGGGTCCGGTTCTGTTGGTGATGAAGGTGGTTCGTATAATCCATTTTTGATGAAGGTACCAAGTACAGGTCGGCTAACATCTGGTGGTCCTCCCCCGATAACAACAACTAGTCCTAGTCCCATTGAACCACCGTCTTATCTTCCACTAGGGCAGGATATGCCTCCTGGAGAAATATCACCCAAGTTACATCGTAGAGGTTCGGCCAAACCACCAATACCGGTAATTGGAATTGCAACACCAGAAAGTTCTCCAGCAGTTACAAGAAAGTCCCTTAAATCACCATCTGGTCGGTCACCAGTCAGGTCACCTGTGTCTGGATCAGCACGTCGTGTGAATTCGGTCAAAGGTCAACGCAAGTCTGGATTTCTTGACGTGCCGGATAACCCTCATTCGCCTGCTGAAGATGAAGATGACGAATCGTATCGTCTACGTTCTTTTAGCCTCACATCAAAAGGTAAGTACCATTATCCACAGCATATTGTCTTTGTGAAGATTATTCAATGCAAACTTTAACATGTTGTGTGTTCATTTTTTTTTCGAATTCAAGTCGTGTGTGACACGTAAGAAACAAGACGGATACGGTTCAAATGTTTACTGTGTCTGCTACATGTGTGTGTCTGTATTTGAGATGTGCTGTAAGTGCGACTAATATGCAAACATACATGAATCGATTTAGTGTCTAAATGAGAGTGATCTGCGTGTAGATAGGACGGCTATGGTGTCACGACAACTTAGCTGAAGTTATGTTTTATTTTAGTTCCTGGGATCGATTCCTTTCTCCGCCTCCAATGCTGGACAAGTTACAGACAACATTCAGATTACTTGACATTTCATCGTACTGCTTCGCATGATCTTTTTATTGTTGTTTGAAGAGATTTTTATGACCGTTTCTACTACGATTTTATATATATATATTTTTAACAAATAAAGAAGGTAACACAACATTTAAAATGATACAGATACTAATCAACTTATGCTTGGTGTAATGTTTCCAACAATGTATTTGTGAGTGAGTGAATTGTTATTAACGTCCTAGGCGAGCTGGTAAACTTCTAAGGACGGGACCTACATTTATTTAGTAAAGTGGGCTCCGAACCAGTGCGTTCAATAGACACCGGTGAGTTTTGAACCCGTGAACACCCTCAAAGAAAGCGAGCGCTCTAACCTCTCGGCCACCCCGAGGTCAACAATGTCTTTGTGATTTCTTTCTAAGTTAGACGTTTTGAATTATTTTATTCGTATAACGAATGCTTCACCACATACAAAAACACTATTTTTAATCCGGTTATTAATTGCAATTAGTATCAGAATGATGTTTAATTAATAATTTATTAACAATGAGTTATCGAAGTATCATCTAAATACCTAGTATTCGAACTAGTCTCCGTCTAACGAATTGTTATACGATTTTTGGATTAACAGTTCATTAAGATTTGCATGTAAAAAAAGAAGGTATGGGTTATCACATTAATTTTCCCAACTGATATTAGAACTACGTTGTAGAACGGTTATAGTAGCAAAGATACGAGCATTTATGAAAATTAAAACTATTTGAACAACTTGTAGAGAACTAACAATCGCCGTTTAGTGGTTATGGTCGCCAACTTCCAATCAACCCTAAAGAGGTACGCAGTTTGAAGTTTTCCTATAGGTCAGCGTTCAGCAAACTATGGTCCGCGGACCACAGGTGGTCCTCGAGGCCTACCCTTGGACAAGCGCAGGGCGTTAAACCTACCAACCAATAAAACTGGTCCGCACTTGAAAATAGTTTACGAAACGCTGCTTTAGGCCATTGTGATTGAGTCATTTGAGCATTTCTCATGTTCCATCAGACAAATAACGAGATCGTGCCTAGAGTGAATTCCTGGTGGTTACCGTCAACTAGAGTAACTTTGCACACTATAACTTTATATCTTATTATGATGTTTTTGTTATGTGTCGTATCAAGTTACAATTGTAATATCTTATACCATTTTTCTATATAAATTTTGTGACGATATTAATGGTAGTTCTGGATTCATGTGGGAAATACAAGAATTTAAATCCCATATAGATAGCCCCTAATATGCTCCTGAAAATGGGGTGACTTTGGACAAATGCTTTCTGAACTCATTGCTGGAGTACTCTCTTTGTAGAGATAACACTGGGAACATGAAATTTAAGTGTAGATCGTCCCCTTTCATTGGATGGCTAAATCATGAAAATTGGTTATTATAGAAAACTATAGATAATTTTCATTGCCTGTTATGTACAACCACTGACTACTAACTTTATGTTAACATTCCATTGGAAATAAAGAATCTCTGAGAGAAGAGTTCCTGTATTTGAAAAGTCTACGTGTCTTCAAATGTCCAAAAAGAAGTTTATATCTTTGAGGGAAATGTTCTAGTTTGTAACAAACAAAACAAAATGAAGAGTATTTGGAGCATACTACAATATTCTTTTAATCTCAGTTCTCTGATGTTTTGCTTACGTTACAGCTAACCTGAAGCAACCAAGTAAACCGAAGAAATACCTTTATATATTCAAATTTAGAAAATAAAATAATACAAAAAAGAACTTGAGAAACTACAATATTGTACATTGAGAATGGAACAGAAGTTTAATACAAATTTAGCCAATTGTGTCTTTTGACACTATTAAAATCTGACATAAATGAAAACTAAAGATAATTCAAAGATACAGGTTTCCTTTACATTTAAACACATTTACATAGGAATATACCGACCGGTACGGTGAACCATTATAGAAAAAAAAATGAAAACGTTCTAGGAAAATGGTGTTTATTATTTACAAAGTCCTTTCTTCCAATTTTCTACCAAAATAATCTTTCTATTTTGACATCACTGGGTCACACAGCCCTTCTAATATTGAAAATCATTTTTAGACTGAAAAAACGGAACTTTAGAAATATATATATATATATATTGTAACTATATGAATGAACAACAAAAAACAATATTTAGTGAACTTCACACCTAACGTTAGCGGAAAAACTCAGACTTGTATCATATACGAATTAACAACAACAACAACAACAAATTCAAATATTGATGTGCCATTTTGACCAAATTTCACCCATCGGTTCCCAAATTGATTCCAGTTGACGGTATGTGCCCAACCTTTTCTCTGCAGAGTGTTCGTCCAGTGACACCACTCCTTATATTAGTGACAGGCTTAGACCAGAGAAACTTTTCTATTCCATTCATGTAAATTTAAAAAATATATACATGCGCTAGAGTACATTATTACAATTAGTGTATTGTTGACAGTAGCTGGCACTTCCAAGTAAGTTTGACTTCATCCATTCGCGAATGGTATTCCACTGTTAATTAGTTGTTAATGCAGTATTTTGAATCACTCGAAAATATTCGGGATTAATCTAAAGCCAAACCCAAATAACTTCAAATAAAATAATATGAAGATAAAGGTTATTCCAACTATTAATTGAATAACGTTAAACATTGCACAAATAACAGTTAATAATCTAATAGAGAGGTGAGTATCATGGTGATGTCATACAATCGTGCCGTTTACAGACATAATATGCTTTGAAGAAAATAATTTCTCAAAGGTATCGGATACACAGTTTCCGATCGATCAACTTTCAGATATTTGGATACCGTGATCATCGTGTATCAGAAATCATCCATCCCTAAATTATATGAACTTGTGCAATGTGAGAAACGGTTACTTAAAATTGGGAATAAAGTTCTTATCTGTGCACCAAGAAACAATTTCCTTATAAATGAGAATGCTGATATTATCATTTCTAAAAAAAATGTTTCTTGGTGCACAGATAAGAACTTTATTCTCAATTTTAAGAAACCAGATCTTTGTTGTATGGATGTAAATTAAATGAGTTTTTGCTTTTGGTAAAAGTTTAACGTGCAATCGGCACCGTTAGGTGCAATTTCTTTTTGCAAATATCTTGACAATACATTGACTGCTTTGAACACAATTTTCTGATTCTGACTTACTGAAAACAGTACGCAGATCGATCCATTCATTACAGAGCATTTGACAAAAGAAATTTTATCAAAAAGAAGTAACATATACAGCATATTGTCAACACACATATGCATACAAGTTTGGGTTGCTTAAGCTAACTTGTTCATCTTGTATGCATCTCATTCTTCTCAATTTTTGTTCAATTATTCATTCCCCATGGGACTTGGATGTAGGTATATAGGTTAGCGGCTTTCAGTTCCATTTTCAAATTCATGCTTCTCACGAAATAGGGTAGAGCCTTATTTTAGAAGCTCTATAAAAGAAAGTGGATGCTAAAAATACAAGCTGTAGAGGTTGGGTTCACGGAAAGCTTCGAGGGAATGAAGAAACAAAGCCTGCGATACACCATGGTGAAGGACCACAGATGAAAAAAAAAAAAAAAATAAATGCTGCACTGTGAAAAGAAGATAAATTTGTTGTACATTTTCGTTCACATCTCAAAAAGGCACTTAGATTCGTACACATTTGTTCAAGAAAAATGATAGCAAGTCTTCCTTGAAAGTGAATTTCTTTTACAACTACATTATATATATTTTGTTCACAATACGTCATGTGGAAATCAGACTCACTTATTTTCCCATCAATCTTGAATATATAACGAGAACAATGACGAATTTAGTAGTAGTTTGTAGTTCCCTCAATAAGCTATAACTTGAGTTGGGTTCTATTCCCACCCACGCCATTTTTCTAAAACCCATCCCCAATATCAGAGTCAGTGTGATTCAAACTTATTGCAAGCTTGACATATCAAGCGTAAAAGCGTGCATCAAGCTTATCGTGGCATATCTGGAAGCTTAAATCAAGCTTGAATCATGATTAATAGTTGGCATTGGACAACTTTCCTATATGAAATCAACTTAGTACAGTTAATTTCAAACTTGAATCAAGCTTTTTAGATGATTCGTAACTACACAAGCGAATACGCAAGTAAAATTAAGCGTGTCATAATCCTGCATACCTTGTGGGATGTATCCTCATCTTTGTATATTTGAAATAAACAGAAGTGATCGGAACTTAATTCGAGTTGTGCATAAGCTGTACAACTTAGTGGTGTTTTTGGTTGGAAAATCTATGGTTGTAATTGATTGGAACATGACTGGAACTGATTGGCTAGATAATTGGTTGGTGTCTTTAATTGGGTCTTGAGAGTTGCCTCTCTGATTGGGAGTTGACAGTGATTTACGTTGTTTGATGGCTTGTTTATGTGTAACGATATATTACATTCTTTTCTATAGTTCACAATGGTTCGCGGTGTCCTCAAATCTTGCAACGTTAATTTAACTCATTTCCTGACGTCATACAATGATGAAATTATGCACAGTGACGTAAATTTGGTGCCAATAAAGTACTCCATTATTACTTTAATATATTTCTATATATTTGTATATTCCAGAAGCATATTTAAAAAAAATTTTAATGTAGACTTTTCTATTCTAAAATAAATACTAGCCTGCAACGATGTTTGACTGGTTGCAGAATATTTTAAGATTTGAGTCACAAAACATTAACTTGAGAAAAAGTATCCGAACACTGAAATTAGTCGAAAAAAAATAATAATAAAGACTTTTCTTAAACAATTCGTACTAAAATGTTAAAAATAATTTTGTTTATGCATGATTAAAAACAAAAGCATGGGGCGCGCCAATTCAAGAATTTACAAAGTGGCTGCTGAAACAAAATTATTGTTTTTATTTTACTTTTTAGTACGAATTGTTTAAGAAAAGTGTGTCTTTTAAAAGTTTATTATTATTATTATTATTTAGTTGATATCGTTCAACTGGAAATGGCTTTAGTATCTAGTTGTGGGAAGAATTCTAATGGTTCAGTCCAAAAAATGTTGTACACGTCAATTACAAGAATAATTGTTTCAGTTACCTTAGTGGTAGCGCGCGAATGTACTTCAAAATTTAAAAAGATTCGGTTTTTTATTTTTATTTTTTAATCCGATTTTGGTGTGTGCGACAAATTTTAATATGAAATTCTGAACAAACTGGACTTCATTGTGTGTGAACAAAATTTTATATTTTTTTCTTTGCGCATATTTTTTTCTAAAACTCACTTGCTTGGTTTTCTGCTTAAAATGTTTTAAGAAATCTGTGGAATTTATCACGCATTCAAATAAGCGAATCTTCAACCTTCTTGTACACTTGATTTAGCTATCAGTAAACATTTGCTTGTATATCATGACACGCTCATTTTTTCAATCGAACTTATTCAATACACAGATAAGGAGAAAGGAGACACATTTATTTTATTTTTCGTAGCATTAATGATTAAAGCAATAGGCCGTAACCGAAGGGACACGACGACTCATTCGGTTTAGGAATTGTTCTCTGCGAGAGGCATCTACTATCGTTGTTGTGAATTGCAAGCATAAACAACATTGTCAAACAGAGCGAAGGAATGAGAGTGCCTTGGTGTAATGGTTACGTGCGTCTCAAGCCCGCCGTGAATTCAGTCCCTTATTGGTTGAACCTTATGGCGTCAGGAAGGTGTTTGCATCGCGTATAATAAAAAAATCTAGCCTGACTTTTCTAACCTTTTGTGTGAAGTGAGTAAAATATCGAAAATAAAACCACTGATCGTGACTTCTCTAGACTATGTTCGTGAAGTTAGAAAATGCGTATCAAAAATAGCACTATAAGCAGCTTAGCATAAGCGAGATGTTAGTTATGCTAGGCGTTCAATAAAGATTGATATGATTTTCATGTTTTTTAGTTCTTTAATAAATTTTTATTGCTTTAAATGTTTTCCAGATACAAGTTCAATCTCAAATGCTGTGATTGATGGGATAAATTGTTAATTTCTTTCAAAACTAGCTCTATTTGAATTTACCACCACCTTCAAGCACGAGGATTGCAAGACTTTCTACAGAGATTCACTCAAACTTCTTACGTTTTCATATATATTAATTGTTCGGTGGCATAAAAGGACTTTTCTGATTTCTTCGAATACTTTTAGTTTTCCACAAAACCAGTGCAACAGCTTCATAATTCTTTGTGGAAGGAAGTTTATATGTTGCAAAATTGTCCAAAAATAATATATCTTATAATGATGGGAACTGAACTGAAACTTACAAGAATTGATCACAAGATCATGCTGATAATGATTATTATTATTTTGTATGTTCAAAAGCTGATTTTCAAGTGCGAAACAATTGCACTTCTCTACCTTTTTTCTGAATACGTTTTTCTTTTATCAGTGAATTAAATTTATTTTAAGGCCTTTATCCAACTTTGGCTCAGGCCGAATGGAAAATGACGGGGGAATTGGTGGAATGAAGGCTGTGAGTGGAAACGGGAGAACCTTGAGACAAGCTACGCACACGATCTTTGTCCACCACATGGCATGAGCCGGACTCAAACCGACGACCCCACACGCCAGTGTGAGTGTTTTCACCCTAATACCTCAAGAATACTCCATTTAAAAAAAATACGATAAAAATAAACTGTGCAAAACTCCACTTACACCCTCCCAATTTTGACATTACACCCCCCAAACCGAAAATCCTGGCCGAATCCTCATAGGCGATCAATCTCTATTCCTCATCTAATTTACTCAACAAACAACTTTTTTGTGAACTGATGGAAACGCTTAGCGCACTTTAGGAACAAGACTTCCAGCTTGCGATATGGGATTAGCGGAAGCGGATTACCTTGAAAGGAGGCAGGAAATAAGGGCAGATTTAAAGTAACATTTAAAACTTTTAATGGTATGGTTTCATTTTGATAAGCCCTTGAATATATTTAAAGTTGTATCCGATGTAATTTTCCGACAAACTTATATCCAGCCAGTATTTGAGGACAACCTTGAAACCAACTCTGCCACTGTAGTAACCCTTCTATCTCCCAGCTGCCCTGTTGTATCCATTATTGAGATACTAAATAGTATATCACTGTGGAAATTAATCTGTATTCTCTTGAATCCATATTACATTAGGAGAGAAATAAATAAGCACTAATAAAATGCTTATAGCTGGTCGACATTCCCTCACACGTTCCAAGTCTGAACTTTCCGGTCATTAACCCGAATGACAGTGTGCTAAATGTGTATTGTACAAAATTACTGTAAGGAAATGTTGTAGCAGAAAGTGGCACCTCCCCCCCCCCCCACACACACATATTATACATCAATTGAAAGGATTCATTGAGTTTAATATGCCAAAATATTAGATTGCCCAAATATATATGGTACGAGTTATGGCCCCTAGAGGGCCAGGAGACCTTTAGGTTTTATCCCGTGTCCTGCTCTAAATGCGATCACCGTTCTTCTTTGTAATCCAGTGAATAATATGTATCCAAAGCGTAAGTGGCGCCACCTATAAAGGGAACTTCAGGTACGAAAAGTCACTACAAAAGTGCATTAATCCCGTAGTTACGTTATTTAACATTTACAACGTAAGTAAGACTCCAGCACTCTTCAAAAGCAGGTGTGTTTCCATATAGATCAGAAAAATAAAAATTTTCTAACCAACCTGTAGCTAGGCCTTACTTTCAATTTGTAAAAGATATTATGCTTCCTATTGATCACCGCGATTCTCATTGCTCGTTATTAGAGGAAGGAGAATGCTCCCATTATTCATTTTTTCTTCGGCGTTCATTAATTAAGCTTTACCTTCTTCACAGAACTTGTCACATTATGGAACCTAACTGGAACATACGAGGCGTATTTTTTAAGTAAGTACCGATTGAAATTCGGCCTCTGCAGCGCTGCGTTCGGCATTCCGCGCATGCGCGCTGTGTGCCTACATCTGTTGGCAAGCCACAGACGCCATTACGGAAACATTCGACCGTGTTTACGTTTGTTTGTTAGTATTTAAAATGCCTTCGCCGATTGATAATCTCGCCGACTGTGAAATACGCGGTGTGATTCGTTTTCTTAGTGCTAAAAGCGTGAAAGTGGCTGAAATTCATCGTCAGATCAGTGAAGCGTATGGAGAAAACATTATGAGCGATGGAATGGTACGAAAATGTGTTAGAGCTTTTAAAGATGGCCGCACAAATGTTCATGATGAGGAACGAAGTGGGCGACCCTTTGTCATTACTGAAGGTTTCGTGCAGGAAGTTAACGAAAAAGTGAAAGAAAACAGACGCTTTACGATTTCGTCGTTATCTGATGCGTTTTCTCAAGTTTCAAGAAGTGTTTTCTATGAAATTGTGGCCGAACGCTTCAATTATCGAAAGTTGTGCTCTTGCTGGGTACCGAAAATGTTGACTGAGGTGCACAAAACCAAACGTTTAGCCAGTACGTTTACTTTTCTTGAGCGGTACAGTGAGGAAAGTGATGATTTTTAAGCCACATTGTCACAAGCGACGAAACATGGGTGGCTTACGTTACACCGGAATCGAAACAGCAATCCATGGAATGGCGGCATTCAACATCACCCAAGAAAGTGAAGTTCAAGCGAACAATTTCAGCGAGGAGAATCATGTGTGCTGTGTTTTGGAACAGGAAGTGGTCAGCGCCACGACGACGATGACGAGGTCAAAACGACCGTGTTGCAGTGGTTGTCAAATCAGGCGCCAGACTTCTATGAGGATGGGATCCAAAAGCTGGATGTACGATACAAGAGCCTAGAAAACTCCTGGCCCTCTAGCGTCCATAACTCGTACTATATATATATATTTGAGCACTCTAATATTTTGACATTATACTATGCTCAATAAGACTTTTCAATTGATGTACAATATGTGGGGGGGGGGGGTAACTTCCCTACTTTTTCTCAAATGTGAAACTACTTTCTCTTCTTGTTTTCATTGAGTTTTTTGTGTTAAAGACGGACTAAACAAAATTGAAACAACTTGCTCCGTCATATAAAATAATTTTGGAGGTGATTAGAAAGACAAGCAACTAACTGTTAAAACTCTTTAACACTGTACTAAAGAAATCTATTTCAAAATTATAATTTTCTTCTTATTACGAAAGGAACCGCCAGAGTCGTCAGGTAAGAGCATGTTAAATCAAATCAATGATATGGAAAATAGTATGAAGAAACGCTTTGGCGCACGTTGAAAAGTCCCACAAACATGTAGGTTCTCATGAATGGATTATTGCGTGTACGCATACGCGCACGCAATTGCGTTCTTACAATTAATGATGTGCGTGATTTATATTGATGTGGTTCATGACGTTCATTTCAGAGGCTCGAAAACCATAGAAATAATCTTCGTGCTAAGAGTTTCCAGAAGATTATATTATTTTTATCTTTTCACGTGTTGCCGAAATATTGTTTCTAATCAGTGTTTGGTGAACTGAAAATAGTGCATGCAGATAAAAATAAAATAGTTCACCAATTTATGACCTGAAAGAAATAATTCTTGTAACTAATGAATGTAACCTCACGCAAACTTGGTTAATGAAGATAGGCTTCAGGTTACTTGTGATCCAAGTTATCGTGATTGTAATAGTAATATTTTATGTTGCATTCGTCAGTATATTCTATTTGCTCTGTCGGTAATGAGGTAATGTTTTTAATGCTATTGAATGCTACTTTCTACGAATTAATTGAATTGTTAAAATTACGTTGCTTATATTAGTACTACTCAGAAATATCTACTCTCAAATTTCTACAGTGTATTCAGAAATTCACGCAACTATATAAGTAATGGTGTTTCTCTGTCCTTGTAAGAACCTTTCTTGAACGAATAGGCCTTAACATGCTGCACAATCGTCTTCATATCGCAGTAACGGTATTATGGAGCACTAAATGAGGAGACCCAGTTATGGAGAAACGTGGCAAGCGCGTTCAAGGAAATTTCCGGAAATACCTGCTCCTACACTAGGTCAACTGTGGAAAATCCTTCATCTTTACGGATTTCTCAGGACATACTCTGACCGATGTTTCGGAATATGATTCTACGCGTGCACCTGTTTGAAGTTGTCAGTTGTACACATTTCCAGCATTTGCTGTGACTTTAGAGTTTCTGTCAGAACCCCAATGGATGCTGTGACCCCTTTAAATCGTCGATCACTCACACCCAACTTTTTTTTACTGTTAAAAATCAATAGAAACATTGCAAAACTTTACTTATACCCCCGAACTTTGACTTTACACCCTCTAAACCAAAAATCTTGGTAGAATCATCCTGTAATGCATACTGTGTAAACAACGGACTTGTTTTGTTACGTATTTACTATTTATATTTAAAAGTGAACATACATGAAAACGTCTTGGGTTTATTTCTGGTCCATTTTCCTTTATCACATTGTTAAACTCCGCTTACAATTGTGAACTTCTACACTTCTCTTGCTTACAGAAGGCTGATGCTTTGTGCCTTACACAGCATATAGAGTCATACCGGTAGAGACGCCGCACATCTTGAATATCTTTATTGCAGTAATCGTCGGTAGATGTCACTGCGTGAAACTCCTTACCGTATTAGAGTCTGATCTCCATATTGTGTGAACGTACGTATGTAATCCTTGGAGAAATATCAGAATAATAAAGTAAGTTAATTTATTTCTTGTTTGAGAATTTTTATAGTAAGTTGATATATCATGTTAAAAAAAACAAGCTACGTTTACATATATTTTTTTTGGCATTAAATAAAACGTTCTTTGTAGGAAAAGCAAGTTACTTTTTACTTAGCAGTACATTCAATTTACTGTCTGGACATCTTTATCTATGTTACTATGGCGTCTCCCCGTACCCGTTTTAATATACAGAGTCAGTCCAAGTGCGATGGTACCTCTTGGAATGGCAAAGTGTTATAAAATATAACCACTTATTAAAATTGCTTACTTGCTTCTAGAATGAAAAATTGTTTTCAATTTCAGGACAATTAACTCTAAATTAGACGATTTCAAACAAATTAATATGTCAATAAAATGTGGTTTCGAATATAAAAGCTTTTAAATTAATTATTACAGTTCCTGGGCCTCACACGCTATAAACCTAGGCGCTGCCGTTGATGTTCACATATTAACCATGATGGACTAACTATTCAGTTTTGTAATCCATAAATATCACAAGTTACTTTACGTCATCCGGCTCCCAGAATGGCCTTATCAATACAAGCAATTATGTCCTAAATTGCACAGATAAATATAATATGGCATTAATATCGAGGACAATTCACCGAACAACAATTGGCTCCCCATTCCATCATGGAATATCAAACACGCTCCCTTCTATTTATTTTCCTTATATTTTTTCCTTGCTGGTATATTTATACTTTTGTGCAACTTCAGCTATCAGTCAAGGTGAAGATAACTGTGAAAGTATGATAACAAAATAGTGATAATCAAATTTCACAAAAGTGTTTATACTATAAATATATAGCACGCGGAAAGCTCTGAAAGTGTTAGCAACTGAACATGGCAAATTCGTCACTGAATCTGTTTAATATCAGTTCTTTAACTTTATTTAGGCCCAAATGTGCCAGATAATTGCAAGAATCCCATAACTAAAAGTTATTGCTTTATTAAGTTTAAAAATCATACACGCAAATCAATGTTTCTGAACCCAAAACTAAAGTCCATTTGTAACTATCATTTTGGTTGAGGCACCATTCTTCGTTAGATTCGACCATACAGATGGACAGATGAAAGAGAGCAATTGAATCCACCCATCTTTTGTTGGATGGACTACTTCCAGTTGATCTATAGAATGTTGAATTTCGGCATCTATATCTCTCCGCAAGTATATTTTAAAACCGTTTAGAACTAGCCAATATCAGTTAAAGAGACTGTTGTTACTGGCACTTAGAACAAATACAAAAACCCTTTCCGAAAAAGTCCACTAAAATGGAAAGCTCAGGCACAAGAGGAATTGAGAAGGCCAAAAGCTGATTAACCTGTAGCTTTCGGGAAGAACCTCAAGAGGCTGGCAAGATGATGGTTACGAGACAATTACGTCTGGTTCAAATAATTCCCAAAGATCTGATAATGATTAATATTCATGAACAGTGTTTGCTCTCAGATAAATTCTACCAAAGAAGTCGACTGTTATCTGCATGCCAACATATAGAACACTGACTATTTTTATTCAACGATATAGAAACTTTCACTGTTCTGTATGGATACGTACGACATTGTTCTGAGTGATTTGGCATGGATACGGGCCGACCAGCGTCTCCTTCTCTCCCGCCCACGAAAAATTTTAGGTTAGAAAATCAATGACTTCAGAGTCTTGGGATTGTTTTTCTGGAGCCAAGCCAGGAATATAAAGTCAAAATCTCGCTCTCTTCAGCTGGGATGATGTCTCTTCCTCCTCCCATCTGCCCTCAAAGAACTGGCGAGTATTCAATACTGGTCATCACTCACCGTTTACTTCAGATTATGTGCTGAATATTAAGCAGTAAATACGTATTCTTCAACATAAAATGGATGAATTGTTTGTACTTGGAAAGTAAAAGCTCTTATATTACCAGTGAAACAGTTTTGGCTATACAGCTGTATATTTAGTTTAAGATTGTGTTTTTTTTAAACAGGGATTATTTTTAACAGTTTATGCTACTCGAAAGAGAAAGAATATGTTTTCAACCTTCGTCAGGTCATTGTAAGTATTTCATTGGTGATGGATTTTCTACACCAAGCTCAGTTTCAGGAACTCTGGAAGCTTATATTAGTCACTGAATTGCTTTTATTTAAATTATTTTGTAACAGTTATAAAAAGAACAATACTCACAAAACGTGAAATTGCTATTTAATGAATCAACTTCAGCGAATCGTTTTCATCACGTTGTGCTATTTTCAGCCCTGCTATTCATCAGCATCGAGCTTTTCATCTACCTTGATATCATCCAACAAATATAACTTATCACCTCTGTTCTTCTTCAAGTTTAATTTTCATTCCTTTCATTATTAAGTTTATAAGATTACTGTTTCTTGATGCAGGCCTTATCAGGTTGTTTTTCTCATCATTAATAGTCTTTCTGCTTCATTGCTCTTCTTTACTCTATTTGTATACATAATTTTCACCGTTGCTTTTCTTATCAAGGTGATAAATTTTAAATTTCGATTTCATTTTTTTTTTCATTTCCTATCCCAAATAAATCAAGGCTATCAATTTTAATCTCTTCTTTGAAATTTCACATTTCAGACTCCTATTGTATCAAGGTGATTAACTTTCATTTCCTCTTAAAAATTTTCCATCTCAGACTCCTACTTAATTTACCTAAATTTCCTCT
>JAGDQP010005301.1:16129-27085 GCA_022664845.1 Lepisma saccharinum
CCTCTCAGACTCCTACTTAATTTACCTAAATTTCCTCTTAAAATTTTTCATCTCAGACTCCTACTTAATTTACCTAAATTTCCTCTTAAAAATTCTGTTTCAGACCCTTATTATATCAATATAATTAACTTTCATTTCCTCTTAAAAATTTCCAATTCCAGACTCGAATTCTATCTAGGCGATTTGCTTTCATTTCGTCTTAAAAATTTCCAATTCCAGACTCGAATTCTATCTCGGCGATTTGCTTTCATTTCCTCTTAAAAATTTCCATTTCGGGCTTTAGGCATTTCCACTTTGTTCATTTTTTCCACTTTTAGGCACCACGACAGATTATATTTCAGATAATTACGCTTAGCAATATATTGGTTTATATTCATCGCTAAGAAGACTGGAGAAGCATAGTTTTGATAAATTATGTATGCGGCCTTCCACATTTTCAGTCCTTGTTTAGAATTATAATTCACCATGTTCCCACACACAAAGTAATAAAGGAAAAATACGTCATTATTTAAATACCAGGTAGAGAGATAAGTTGAAAGAGGTTCATCTAGGATAAGAAAAATCACCGAATATAGAATGGAAAAAGGAAAGTTCAAGGATTTGAAAATGGAAATATTTAGGACATCATTGAAAACAGAAAAACATGTAAAGAGAAAATGAATACAGACCGAAAAGTTCCGCCAAAATTTGAGATGAAGAATACAAACTGACCTTGAAAGAGGAAAAGGCAATGGAGTAAGAAAATATATACATATATATATTCTCCTCGAAAAATACCTACGAGAGGAGCTCAGTAAAGTTTAATATGCTACATATACGAATGGCAATTAGGCTGTTAGAAAGAAGAAAAAGAACTACTTTTATGTGCAAATATACGTGTCCACGGAAGAAGAGCTCCATTTAAATGACACAAATTAAGACGAGATTATTTAGAGTGAAGAAAATTACACATAGAAAATGTTAAAGCGACAGGTGTGGATCTTTTGCCAAATCGAATGAATGTATTTGAAAAATGTGCAAGATAAAGGAAATTGAATAATGTGAAGCTGCAATGTTATCTCATGAAACTGGTGAACGACAAAGCAAATATTTCAATAATAATCTTATTAGAGTATCAGAAGAAACAAAAAGATGTGAAGATTACAAAACCATCAGTTTAATAGGATAATCAGCGAAGAACTTTCTACGAATATTAAACAGATTATACGATAAAACGAGTGGGTATATTAAACAGCAATAATTTAAATGACAAAGAGGAAATGGAAAGAGACACGCAATTTGTTTATTAACAATAAGTGGAAGATCTTTTCTAGAAACGCTAGGAAATATATGTAGCATTCATTAATTTTATGAAAGCATTCGATCGGGTTAAGTAAGAAATCTTAATTTGTATAAAACAAGGCACGTGTCGTATACGAATCACGAAATAAGGGGAAAAACAAATAACAGGCTGACAGAACAACCTTCAATATATAGAGTAATGAGATACGGTTGTTACGTCACGCTCTCTCTATTTGTGTATATTTGCATGTGATTTTAAGCAAATTCTTTAATAATGGAAGAGGTGTTATGGGTGGAAGAATAAAAACAAGTGTATGTCATCTGTAGATCATACAGCTGTTGTTGTAGAAACTGAAACATCAAGTAATATGGTGGGGTAAGTTCTAATAATGAGTTATAAAGAAAGTAAAATGGAAAACCGAAATGATTGGTGATGGAAACAAAGCAAACAGCAGAACACATTATAATTAGAACTCAAATGGTATAGCAAGTATCAAGCTTCAAAGATAGTATCTGGGAGGCACTGTCGGTATAACTTACCGAAATGTCAAGAAATCTAAAAATAATGTGGAAAAAACTAAATGTGGAAATGTGGAAAAAAACTAAATGTGGAAATGTGGAAAAAACTAAATGTGGAAATGTGGAAAAAACTAAATGTGGAAGTGTGGAAAAAACTAAATGTGGAAATGTGGAAAAAACTAAAAGCGACAATAGCAATGATAAAATAACCATTCATAAAGAAGCATAAATGTTACCATACTCGAATATTGCAAAACTGACTTATAGGGTGTTTTATGCTGTCTGATTAAAAAGACTGACTCAGTTATTCGTATTGTATGAAGAAAAACATTGAATAAATTCATTGCATTGTGTGGAGAAAATATATTAATTTAATGTTTTCAATTGTATAGAGAAAATATTGATTACATGTTTTGTATTGTATGGAGAAAAAATATTATAACATTTTCTATTAAACATTAGTATAAGATTTGAAGAAAACTGATTAATTAAGTTTTGTATTGTATGGAGAAAAATGTTGATTAAAATGTTTTTTTTTAATAGTAGTATAGAGTATTTCGCGTGATTGTTAATTATGATGAAGGGAATCTGCCTAATACTGAGTTTACAACCTCTGGTATATTCATTATAGTTCAAACACGTTCTTGTTTTCAATGAAAGACTATCATAGACATGATATTCTGAGAAATGTTTTTTCTTGTTGTTGAAATTAATCACGGACATATTTGCTCGAAGGTATTATGCAATTTATGTTTGCTTTGATGTTATTATATTCATTGATTGCTTCCATGAAAAGGAAGAAACCCTTCGAACTAGCACCTTTGAATGCTCTGACATGAAAGGCAATATATAAACACCGTAAAGAAAGAACATATATTTCGCAAAAGGAATTCTAATGTAAACTTTTGCTGTGAATCGGATCTCAAAGGATATATACCAAAGAAAGCCAGTGAACTTGATAACACTGAACAGTACCTGATGATTAGATGTTAATTTTGCTTGCACAGAAACCTTGGTAAAAGATTGGGTTCTCTTTATAGTTAAGATAATATAAAAGAAAAGAATTTTAGAATGTATTTACCTAAAGCGCATGGAGTCGAAAATCCGTCCAAATACGTTTATGTTTATCATCCTTTATCTTCTTATTATAGAATTTTCACCACTGTTAGATCTTCATCTGTATGTATATATACAGAGTAACGCACATGGTATACATAAATTTCAGTTGGTAGTCTTACATATTACTGCTCGTACGCATGCGCGGAACTAGTACATGGTGCGCAGTCATTCTACAAGTGTTTAAAAAAGTACATTGTGAAATGTTGTGTAATGAACAACAAAATCACCTTTAGAAACACATCATCAATTCTTGTCACTTCTTGTATATATTAATTACACTTTTTTTTTTACCAGAAGACTAGATAGATTGAGTTAAAACAATATACAATTCCTGGCAGTAAATGAAACTAAATGTAAACCAGATGAATTGTAAGTAGTGTTAATTCTTCAAATTCCAAGCGAATTTCTCTGTACATTAAATATTGCTTGCTATTGCCATATGACTAAATCTAATTGGTATTTCAATTATGTCGAAAATAGCCAACGTCATGTGCTTTATTGACTGTGTGGCAACCAGTATGAAAAAGAAAGACCCTGAGTAAGCAAGATTTTATTTCTTTTAACGACGTATTAAAACAGGTCGTAACACTATAACATGCTGTAACATTTATGAACCGAAAAGCTCATTTAATTTGTACTTTTCAAAGAGCGCCAAAACTAAATGATAACGATCTTTTAAAGCATCGCACTCTAGCAATGTTTTTTTTTTCATTGCGTAAAGCTTGGAAAAGTAGCGCAATATTATTTGAATTGCAGTTAAAAATTAAAATGCGAAGGACCTTCGGCTATTATAAAAAGTTCAACTGTTTGTTTTATTATCCTCTCTTGGTTTACCAAATAAGTTCTTCGAGTAATACTCTAACCAGAAAAGAATTACAACAGATAGACTCTTACAACAAGCTTACTTGATGAAGAGAACTTCAATAATAGTCTATCACATAGACGCCGAGTACGTGGGTGCTCGGGAGCTTGGACACGCATCGAAAAATTGTAATGGGTGCGTAGCACCCATTGTCATGCCAATATAATAATAAAGTTCTTAAGCTGGCGAATTAGGTACATTTCTTCTCTCTGTGACGGACGCGTATCACGGACCGGGAAGAAGTTTTCAACCGTGTTAAGCTAATGCCAATCAGTGGTCGGCGACCACAGAATATAAAATCTTGCAATTGGCGCATTCCGCCCAAAAAAGTTTACAGGACATGTAAATAAACAAGAGTTTCCTACCCTGCGCGGACAACATCAAGCGAAGGTCAAGAAGTGGCAACTCTGTACTAGAACTCTGAAACAAAGGAAGAAGGACCGCCAAGAACTTTTATTCTTGAAGAATTTATTTGTTTGTGGATCTATTTTAATATAAAAAATGAACAAATTTGTTATTAAATTAAACAAACATACAAATATTTCGAGTAGTGACACCGAAATTTCAGTACTGTGTCGTCCATCAACATCGAGTAGTTCGTTGAATAACAGCAGCACAACACTGGAAGGAGGGATAAAGAAGAAAGGTAGGTCCTTCAAGCAGTCATATAAACAGCGCTAGCCATAGCTTGATTATGATAATGTTGTAGATAAAGTAACTTGTTCTGTTTGTAAAATGGCGGCAAAACATGGCACTAATCCATCAACATATACCACATCCGATAAGAAAGAAAGAAATGCATTTGTCGAAGAATGCTTTTCAGCTTGGCAGAAAGCAATAGAAAGGTTTAAAATTCACGAAAAATGTTCGTTTCATAGAGCAGCAATTCTGACGTGTAAATCAATAAAGAAAGGTGTAAATATATCCGCGTCGCTGGCTGTTGCTAAATTAAATGACATGAAAATGGCAAGATTAGCCCTTACGGAAATCATAGCATCAATTAAATATCTTGCCCAGCAAGGATTAGCTATTCGCGGACACGATGATTCTAGTTCTAATCTTATGAAGTTACTTAATCTTCGAGCTGACGATGTTCCTGAATTCAAATCTTGGCTCCTGCGAAGTGAATATCTCACGACATCCTAAATGAAATTATAAACATCATGTAGCAACAGGTTCAAAACAATCTTTTGGATCAAATTAGGGAATATAATTGGTGAAACGTGATCATTGACGAAACACGTGACATTTCGACTGTGGAACAAGTTTCAATTTGCCTTCGCGCCGTAGACAGTGACTTGAACGTGAAAGAACTTTTCTTTGGATTGTACCAAACTAATGATACAACAAGTGAAACGTTATTTTCAATTATTAAATATGTACTTGCTAGATTTAATTTAGATATAAGAAAGTGTCTGTGACAGTGCTACGAGCTTAAGTAGGCATTTAAATGGCTTACAAAGTAAGATTGTTGAGGTGGAACTAAGAGCACTGTGTAGCTCATACATTGAACTCAGTGGTGCAGTACAAGATGCACTACAGAACATTGTGTTAGGAACTTTATAGGTCTTATCCGTGATCTCATTTCTTTTGTAAAGAGCTCTTCAAAGGGGCTATCACTATTTGAGTCTTTACGAGAGGCAGATAACTTCTACTCACTTCGACCATTTTGTCCTACGCGCTGGTGCATGAAGATCATTTCGTTAATAAGTATTGAAAGTAACTACGAGGTTTTGCTACAGTTCTTCCAAAGTGTGTTCAAAGGGAAAAAAATGAAACAGGTGCCAAAGCAAATGGCTTTTTCAATAAAATGAAAAAAAAAATGAGTTTCTCTTTCTATTGAAAATTCTAATTGTTGTGTTCAAAAGAATAGAAGTGTTAAATTGTGAGTTGCAGAAGAAATCCCTCCATCTTCATTAGGCTAAATCAAATACAGCAAGTTTATTGGATTCTTTGACCACATTAAGAGAAGATGGATTTGGTATGTTATGTGTGGATATTAAGATGCGAGCCAACGAACTGGATTTGGATGAACCCGTTTTACTACGAAAAAGAAAAGTTCCTCGTCGCACTGAAAATGGTACTGAGCCCCATGTTCTTGAATCTTCAGAAGAGCTTTACAGAAAGCTGTTTTTTGAAGTTGTGAACCTAACTCAAAATTCACTGCGAACAAGGTTTCAAGATAATGTGATGAACCATTTGGCAAATATGGAAACAATTGCTGTTAAACATGAAAGTAATGATTTAATTTTATTTTATGGATTCGATAACGAGGAAGATAAATTGCTTTTACATCGTAATATATGTTTAGATGTGTCTAAATAAAAAAAAATGTATTATTGCAGGAATGTAAGTGACGTTGTGAAATTCCTTGAATCGGATGAGAATAAATAAGTTCCTTTGTGATATGCTTTCTGAATATGTGAAATATATAAGACTTATAAGACAGTACCAGTTTCCACAAGTACAGCTGAGAGGCCATTTTCAGCGCTTCGTCGACTCAAGAACTTTCTCAGATCAACAATGGGACAACGCCGATTAAATGATTTAGTAAGTTTGCACGTGAATAAGGATGACGTGTACAATGTGGACTTAAACTGTGTTGGCAATGAATTCATCAGTAGAGTTACAGTGCGGCAAAATACATTTGCCATGGAATAAAAATTCAAAATTTAATTTGCTTGTAGGTTGTAACATGTATATTGAGGATTCTGTTATGATGATCATACAGTCGGTTTCTAAACGTTATATATCCTGAAAATGAAATTAAGAATGTGATGTTTCGCCTACCTTCAGTGCTTCAATTGTAGTTGAAGTAAGAAAATTCAGTTTTGACTTCTGCAAATTATTTGCATTCATTTGGTGCTTTGAGGTCACCCACAACTCTAGGGTGTGATTTATGTTACGAAATAGCATTGTTCAAAATTTTGCCAAATCATTTTCTATTACACTGTGTAGTTTTGTTAAGTGCTTTTTAAACTTCAAACGATAAACCTTTGCTTGCTGTGCATTTGCTACGTTGTGTTTAATGGTTTGTGTAATTGTAAACACAAAAACGTTGTTTTCTGTATATTTGTGAAATTGTATATTGCGTTATGTATTATACTTTTTCAAAAATTTTTGTTTAAATATAAGCACCCATTGGAATTTTAAAAAGTTGGCGCGCCTGGTCTATCAATTACCAACCTTCACGAAAAAGAGTACAAAAGAGTACTCCACTGAAAAAAGAGAGAGAGTACAAGAGAGTATACCCTAAGAAGCGTACAAGTACTCTTAAAAGAGTAAGTCTGGTATCCCTTGATATTTACCGTGCTGTTTTCTCGTTTAAGATACAAGTGAATTAGTAATCATATTCAACCAATTATCTGAACTAAGCAGCACGGCTTTGTTTCTCAGAAATCAACGGCAACAAACTTAGCAGTTGTTATGGACTACATAGCAAATTCGTTGGATGAAGGCAAACAAGTTGATGTGATTTATATTGACTTTGAGAAAGCATTTGACAGAGTTAATCACAATATATTACTGGAAAAATTAAATCAGTATCACTTTTCATCCACTCTGATTAGGCATCTCTATTCTTATTTAACAAATCGCAAGCAATGAGTTGTCTATAAAGAATACAAATCATATGAATATTCTGCACTCTCAGGAGTTCCTCAAGGTTCGAACCTAGGACCTTTATTATTCCTCTTATTTGTTAATGATCTTCCTGATTATGTGCCTGATAATGAAAAATTGTTATTTGCGGATGACTTCAAAATATATACAAAATTCAACTCTATCGGAGACTGCATAAGACTTCAGCAAAGCTTGGATAATATTGCAAACTGGTGTGCTATTAATCAACTTGGAGCCAACACAAGTAAATGTAAAGTATTATCATTTAATGGAAATAAAACAACTCATCAATTTTATAATTCTATTAATAAAATTGTACTAAACAGACTTACTGTTGTTAAAGATCTTGGTGTCAGTTTTGACTCGAAATTTACTTTTAACATAGGCCTACACGTTACAAATATGGTACTTTGTATAGCTCAACACTATAATTAGGCCATTGCCTGTTGTGTTGTTACTAAATAAATAAATAAATAAAAGGAGGACGTTGTCCGATAGTAACAAGGACAACGCAATTGCTATCGCCCCTGCCACCAAATGTTTTACAGTCTCCTAATCAGGAATTCTGCTAGGATTTTCCTTTTCGGTGGATGTAAAGTCAAAAGTGGTGGCGTTTTGCTGTACAATGAAACCTGTTATCTTAATGTATCAATGTAAAAAATATGACAATTTTATGTCACATATATTTCTGGTTATATATAAAAGATGACGTAATTTTTTTTATTCCTCAAAATCACTTATACCCTTGGCTTCTGGATTTTCAATTAATAATTTCATTTTTTTTCTTATCCTCAAGGTTTTTATTCTTATTGCAACTCGAGTGTTGATTGTTTTTTCACGTGTGGTTCAGTTTAAACGGAAACTCTGGCGTGAACGTATTGAAGTTGGCAGACAATTGCAAACTTTCGGTCATCAAATGTACAAGACAAGAGACTGGATGAACAAAACATAGTGCATTGGCATTCATTCAAAGTGTAGGTGCAAGCAAAACTTTGTATCTCGTGTTGAGAGGGAGAGGATGTGGAGAAAAGACAAGGGAGGAATAATGTGTTGAAAGCAGAAGTATGGTTCTTTCGATGCGTGCTTGACTACTAAAGAGTGGCCTCTACGTTATCGTCAGACTAACGGAAAGTGTAAACAAAGAACCGTTCCAGTAATTAGTTGTGAAAAGCAGGAAGGATTGAATCCTTGACTTTTAGGAAGCCTGGTTTGTGCGAGGGGGGTAAAGTAACTGATTCTAAGATTAGAAAGTGCGTTTCGTATATGTTGCAACGCACCTAGTTCATAAACGTAGTCTTTTTTTCTTGGGTTCTACAAACCATGACAGTTCCTAGCTGCGGCTACAACATCTCACAATTTCTTTCTCTCCAGGGCTACTACCTTTTCGTAGCTTCTTTTACAGTGTTATTTATTTTTTATCTACTTTTCAAGTGTCCCTCCATCTGTATCTTGTTCAGTGAAAAACAGTTTCTTAAAATTGAGAAGATAGTTATCGGCATTATTTACTGAATAACATTACTTATCTTATTCCTAAAAGAGCATGCTTTCATTTTAAATTAAATGAAAATACTTATATCTCATTTCTGAGAAAATTCTTTCTCGATGCGTAGAAAATAACGTTTTTTCTCAATCTTATGAAACAATTTTTATTATGTAGACTTCTACAGACCTTTCCCCATTCCAGTAACCCCTTGCCTGCACACGATAATTTTCTTTATTCTATTATTAGGCCGGTTCAATAAACACATTTCCAATATCCGGGACTTTCATCCATTAACATGACTTTGATTGTGACGATGATAAACATTCTGAGTGAAACTAGGTTTATTACCCGAAGATTCCTGTCCAAGGTGAATTTAATGGTGCTTGTGTAGTATCATTCAATCGACGGAAGTGATGTTAATCTTTAGTTTAAAGTGCAATTGAAATGAATTAAATTTTTATTTGAAGTCTTTTAGCTTCTTTGGCTCAAGCCGGGATGAGTTAGGTAGAGGATGAGGAAGGCATCGGTCAGTGCCTTTCTTAAGGTACCATCCCACTACACGATGCTGCTTGTGTAGTGGTAAAGACAAGTACTCCGCATACTGTCAGTAATGTAATCGCTTCATTTACAAGAATCAGAATACAACAGATACGGTGTGCTTTACATGTCAGAGTGAGAGAGTAAGGTAGTTTGATTATGATAATTTTATATGTAGTACTTTATATGTGTAAATATAAGTGACTCATGGTACCTTCATTTTTGTGCAGCCATAAAAATGGTTACAATTTTAATATGATGTATTAATTTTTCTGTATTTTTCATTATTTTGTAGTATATACTTGAAAACTCTACACCGCTAAAACATGTCAAGAAATAGTAACAGATGGTTCATGGATTCTCCTGGGGTAAAATATTCCGGAGGTAAACTAGTCCCTCATTCGGATCTCCGGGCTGGGACTGCTTCAGGGGGCTCTATGAACAGGATTAAGAAAGACCTTAGAATAGGAACGTGGAACGTACGAACATTATACCAAACGGGCGCTCTTCAGGTGACGGTACGCGAGACCGAGAAGTACGAGCTAGACATATTAGCGATACAAGAAGTTCGGTGGGAGGGTCAAGATAGCATCCAACAGGGCAAGTACACTTTCTACTACGGGGGAACACAGTCTCACGATTTCGGAACAGGGTTCCTCATTAAGAATAGTATCCTTCAGGCGGTTCAGAATATAGAGTTCGTAAACGAAAGACTATCGTACGTTACGATACGTACTCGATGGGGTAACACGGTTTTATTAAACGTCTATGCTCCGACCGAGGTGGCTACTGATAACGACAAAGATATATTCTACGATGAGCTAGAAAGATTGTTTGACCGATTACCGAAGTATAATTCGAAAATTGTGTTGGGTGATTTCAATGCAAAGGTAGGGAGGGAAGAAAAATATAGACCTACTATAGGCAAATACAGTCTTCACGAAAAGACCAACAACAATGGAGAAAGACTGATAACTTTCGCGATTTCGAAAAACTTACTGGTAAAGAGCACGTACTTTGAACACAAAGACATACACAAATACACATGGGTATCTCCGGACGGCAAAACTCTCAACCAGATCGATCACGTATTAGTAGACAGACGAAGACACACCAACATAATGGACGTTAGGTCGTACAGAGGAGCTGAAGGTGACACCGACCATCAATTAGTGATCACGAAAGTAAGGGAAAAGTTATGCATCGCGAACAGAGAAAGCAAGGGGTCAAAACAACTGAAATTCGAAGTGAAACTATTAAATAATCCGAGCATAAGAGCAGATTACCAACTCGAACTCTCAAATAGGTTCGAAATCCTAGCCGACTCGAGTAATAATAATGATGATATTAATAATGAAATTGATGTAAGTAAGATGTGGGAGGCAATTCGTGAAACAATCAAGAGCGCAGCGAAGGAACGCGTAGGTGAGAAGAAACAACAGAAAACCAAACCTTGGTTTGATGAAGAATGCATTAAACTTCATGAGGAACGAAAACAAGCAAGGCAACGATGGCTAAGTAATAAAAGCGAAGC
>JAGDQP010005301.1:27185-42228 GCA_022664845.1 Lepisma saccharinum
ACAAAGGGGTAAACTCGTTAAGAAAAGGTTACCAGCCGAGGTTAGGAATGATTAGAAATGAACGTGGAGATCTTCAGGCGGATCCGACTAAAATTGTCGATGTGTGGAAAAGTTATTTCGACAAACTTCTTAATGTACACAGCGGGGAACAAACAGAGGAATTTGAAATCCATACCGCAGAACCGTGGATTCCCGAACCTAGCGAGATCGAGATCGAAATGTCGGTAAAGAAATTGAAAAACTTCAAATCACGAGGAATAGAAAATATTCCAGCCGAATTAATTAAAGCAGGAGGAACGGCACTAATCAAGGAACTACATAAATTGATAAGTGCTATATGGAGAAAGGAGGAGCTCCCAAAGGAATGGAAAACATCAATAATTGTTCCGATTTACAAAAAAGGCGATAAGTCGGAATGCAATAATTACCGCGGAATCTCGTTACTTCCAACCTGTTACAAGGTATTAAGTAATATTCTGTTAACACGCCTAAATGTATACGTAGATGAAATAATTGGAGATCACCAATGTGGATTTAGAAGAAATAGATCCACGTTGGACCAGATTTTTGCTTTGAGACAAATTTTGGAGAAGAAATGGGAATACAATGGGACGGTTCATCAGCTATTCATTGATTTTAAGAAAGCATATGATTCTATCAAAAGGGACAAGTTATACAGTATCCTGATACGATTTGGAATTCCGAAAAAATTGGTTCAACTAGTGACGATGTGTCTCAGCGACCCCATAAGCAGAGTACGGATAGGTAATAATATGTCAGATAGTTTCAAGATTCGCAACGGATTGAAACAAGGCGATGCCTTGTCACCACTACTGTTTAACTTCGCGTTAGAATATGCGATTTTAAAAATTAAAGGGGACAAAAAGGGACTATCATTGAATGGTTTGAATCAACTGTTTGTATACGCGGATGATGTAGATTTAATAGGGGACGATATAGATGCACTACAAAGCAACACCGATGTCTTAGTAGAAGCGTGCGATGAGATAGGTCTACAGGTAAACAAAGATAAAACAAAATTCATGATAACAAGCCGAAGCACAGGGAATGAAGGAATTAAAAACATAAGAATTAGGGATGAGGTAATAGAGAAAGTAAACAAATTTAAATACTTGGGAGCATACGTAACAAGCAAAAATGAGGTCACTGAAGAAATAAAAAGTCGCTTAGTATCGGGGAACGCATGTTTCTATTCAGTCCAAAAACTTCTAACATCGCGATTAATATCAAGGAAATTGAAATTAAAAATATACAGAACGGTTATTCTGCCGGTAATACTTTACGGTTGCGAAAGTTGGAGTACGACCCAAGCAGATGAACATAAATTACGTGTATTTGAAAATAAGGTTTTGAGAAAGATATATGGGCCGAAACGGGACGAGATGACTGGAGAGTGGAGGAGACTGCATAATGAAGAACTCCACGGACTGTACGATTCACCTGATGTTGTAAAAATAATGAAATCGAGACGACTAAGGTGGGCAGGGCATGTAGCTCGGATGGGGGAAAAAACGACGATTATATTCTATCCTGGTTGGAAGGCCCGATGGAAAGAGACAATTGGGAAGACCGAGACGTCGTTGGGAGGACAATATTAGAAGAGATCTTCGAGAAGTAGGTGTTCATGATGAAAACTGGCTTGATACTGCCCAGGATAGAATCCAATGGCGAACCTTTGTTACTGCGGCGATGAACTCGCGAGTTCCATAAGCCATAGAGTTAGTTAGTTAAATATACTTGAAAAAATAAAATACAATAAATAAATACAATATAATCCAACAAATACAATACAATGAATACACCCATACTCTAAAATACCTTGATTTTGAACAAGTACTTTATTTGATACGAGAAATACACATGGGTCGAAAATGACCCATCATGGCGTTCCGTAAGATGAAATTATCTTGGCGTTCCGAGGGTTAAGGATCATTCATCGTGATTTTGTCATATATAGAAACATAATTTAAGAAAAAGAAAAAATATACAAGAAAAGTAAGCGACAAGAAGAACTCACAAAAGTGAGAGTAAACTTGCACTAGGAAATATATCCGTCAAATTGCTGTTTGAATGCAATTATTGTTTACCGTTAATACCGTAATTTTGAGTTTGTATAATATAAGATATGAATAGAGAAACTATATACAGCGGGTAAGAAAAGTATTTGCACAAGTTCAACAAAGAGGAAAAACAGACTGCATCACACGTAAACACTGATCATTTCGAAATCTGTTGCCCTTTTATGATAATCTGGATGCCTTAGACAGAATACTGTAGGTAATGCCCCATCCAACTACCACTCGATACACCTGTAAGGTAACAGGCAACGAGAGAGTGAGGACTACGTAATTCATAAAAAAAAAGAAAAGTATTTGGACAACCCAATACTACTCTCGAAATAAATGTTCTAGGTATTCTTTTGTATACAAGAGCAATCTACGTAGTGTATTGAAGCAATCCACACCGCGTCAGGAAAGCCAAGCTTGTTTGCAAGCCATGCTTTACCGTTGGATACATTATAAAGAAACATTAAACAGAGCAATTATTGCGGAATAGAATCCATTCTGGCCAACCAAGAAAACTAACTGCGCGAAATGAAACCTACATTCTTCATTCTGTGAATAGAACTCACAGAATTAGTGCTAAAGATTTGGCTACTTCACTCATCTAGGAAATGCAAGTTAATGTTACACCACAAACAATCCAACATTCATTTAAAAAAATGTTATTTAGAATATGTGTATCCAGGGTATGAATACTGGCCACTCCATTAGTAATTACACAACCCCAAATCATAACAGACCATCCAACATTTTTACCAATTGAAGCAATGTTTTCCTTTCTGAAAGCTTCATTCTTCTTTCACCACACGTCTTGATATCCATCTTTACAATACAAGTTTATCTTAGTCTCATCCTAGAAAAAAAAACAACCAAAATTCCAGGCACTCACATTGATATTTCTTGGAAAATTAGAACTTCTTCTTTCTGCATTTTCTGATATGTGTGTTTTGTTTCTGGCTACACATCTTCTGAATCCTTTTTTTTTTTTGTTCACATCTACACATCTGTAACATGAACTTGCAGATCCTAGGGAAGTGAAGTAACCAAATCTTTATCACTTATTATTTGAGTTTTGTTCACAGAATGAAGAATGTAGGTTTCATTCCGGGCAGTTAGTTGCCTTAGTTGATCAGCACGAATCTCCAATAATAATTCTGTTTTATGTTTCTTTATGATATATCCAACGCTAGAGCATGGCTTTCCAACAAGCTTGGCTATGTCTCAGTACCTTCCGCACGTAATTTGAAATTAAAGTGAGTAGTTCGAATGTTGTTCAACTCACTTTGTTCCCTATGCTGCTTCTTTATGCCTGACACGGTGTGGATTGCTTCAATACAGCACGCAGAGTGCTCTCGTACACAGTACGGTACCTAAAACATTCCTTTCGAGAGTAGTGTGGGGTTGTCCAAGTAGTTGTCACTCTTTCGTTAGATGTATCGAGTAGTAGTAGTTATTTCTATAGCATTCTATCTAACGTATCCAAATTATCATAAAATGGCAAGATATTTCGAAATGGGCCGCGTTTTGCGTGTGATAAGTCTGTTTTTCCTCTTTGTTCAAGTTGTCCAAATAATTTTTCTCACTGTAGGTCAGGTAAATGTGTTTTTGAACCATGCCTGTCGAGATCGAGAACCGAGAATTAAAAGAAGAAAAACAATATTTGTCCAATACTGCAGTAGCGCGACGGAAGGATGAGCCGGACAGAAAGAGAACCACATTTGGAAAACCTGCTCCACTGCATAGACTAACATCAGATTTTGGTATTTCCTAAATTTATTTTCTAGTAACAGCAGAAACTTTGTTCTTATTAGTTAGCACATAATATGCTTCAGTGAATTTTTTAACGTTATACAAACATAGTTAAATTCTGTAATAGCTGGGCCTGGGGAAGCCTTTTTAATGAATATATGTATACTATTATATGTGTTTATTTTTAATGAATATACAATATTTGCCCAAATCTGATTTGGATTTGTATCATATGTGCCTTCTTAGACCCTTATCTCGCAACAAAAAAATATCTGAATGGGCCCCCCCAAAGTTACACAGAAATCGGCGCCCTTGGGTACTATCCTGGGCAATATTAAGCAAGTTTTCATCACAAACACCTACTTCCCAAAGATCCCTTCTAATGTTGTCCTCCCAACGTGGTCTCGGTATTCCCAACGGTCTTAACTCAACCAGGGTTAATCGCTGTAAGAGATAACATGTGTAAGAAAGAGTATGAAAACCTCTGAAAGGCTTCTACGTGCTGGATGACTCCTACACAGGCTTCATCTTTTCAGTATACACACTTCGTTTCTTCTATACATGCCGCATAACTCTTCCATATACACGGTGTATTTTGCAACACGGAAGCGTTAGGCGGCATGTTGCAAATGTCACTTGCATGATTTTAAATGGAGTAAGGATAAGCTGTTTCAGGCAGCATGTCGCGCTGCAAGACATAAAATTGTGTGAAGTCGTTTAAAAAGACAGCAGATTTGGTAACATAACTTAATCCTACTGATAATTATTGTTTGCTGATATTTAATCACTTTTCCACTTAAGGAAATCATGCAATTAGATAGAAATTTGAGTACTCTAGACGAAATTCAATAGATGGCGCAATGAATGACATTACTGCATTGCAGTGGCTGTACTTTCAAAAACCTGAAAAAAGACAAATGTATATCTAAGTTGTTTACTATTCTATACTGATTAAATGTGTATAACTGTTCCCATTCTGTTTTATATTGATTTACACCTCTTTTTTCTGTCTTTAAAGTGATTTCTCGCGTGCAGTTAATAAGAATGGGCTAGTCTAGAACGGACTAATCAATTAGAAATAAATATAATATTATTTGTATTGAATTTTACGCTTTTATTTGTCGTCTCTACGAAAATAGTCAGTAGAGCATTTTCTGAAAAATAACCAATGTAAACAAATCAAATCCCAGTGATCAGCCTTTTGGCAAGAAAGAATAAAACACATTTGCATATTGTTGTTAATAGAATGTTTTATATGCATACATTTGAAAATAGTGAGCGTTACGATTCTAACCATTCCTACTACTGTCTGCTACTTTGTTCCCATAAGGCACTCACTTCTAACCATGTTATGCGACCATAACATAACTGTTTCGCGAGGCCACATAAGTGTCAGGATATACATTTAGAAAAGAAAAGGATATTTATTATTATTATTATTATTATTTCAGATACTTGTTAGGTAGACTATAGAACGTCTATCAAATAATATGTCACCACAATTTGCACAATATTGCAGTCTACCGGATATTAACGGAACAATACTGCCCTCTACTAGGAAAAATAACAACAACTGAAACCTGTAGTTAAGCTATTTAAACCCAAAATCCTCACAGGAAAAATAATACATTTGTAAACATACAAAGTAATTACTTCCAAGCAGAGGGCAAAAGAAGTTATGATTTCAGAAAGGAAATAAAACATGAAGGTTTATCTTTATGTAGAAGTACGGTAACCTTACGTCCCGAATTTTTTGGGACAGTTCCGAATTTTAGGGTAGTGTTTTAGTGTCCCGAAAAATGTATTCAAAGTACCGAATTAAGCAAAAAACGACTATATAAATTATTTTCGTGCAGTTATAGTTTTACGTCGCCAGACAGTCACTTGACATTTTTCGTTCGAATTTTCACTATTCTCTTCTATTTCACTTCCGGATGCTAAATCAATGGGCGTATCGCGGCTACATTCCATTCCAGTAGGTTTGTACGATATACACTTCGTGCCACATACACACATTTTCGCATGCTTTTCACGATTTTCCCTCATTTACACTTTCAAATGCATTCAATATACTTAAAGACAGTTTAAACAACTGTACTTACCATCCTTTGCTTGAAACGCGCCTGGATAATACCCCGCCTTAAACTCATGTCATTGTTCCCTACCAGGATGCTAAAAAATGTCTAGTTCGGAAAATCTTCGTTGCCGATAAAGCGTGACCGAATACTTCCTTCAGTAAGCCCTGCCTGCCTCATTTTATTTTGGCATTTGTAAACCACATAAATCACGCATTATGTCTTGTAAGCACACGCCTTTAGTCACCAACACCATAATAATCCGATGAGCGCCAACACGTTTACTGCCGCTTTCAAGAATTCGCGCAGATTAAAAAATTTCCTGGTAAGAGTTCCCTTCTATTTTAGACCCTTACAGGATAGAAATAACCCTACTGGAATTAAATACTCCGTAGGCCCGTAGCTAAGAGGGGGGATTAGGGGGGTTCTGCCCCTTATCAATACTTGACATAGATACATATAGTTTGTATGTATTAATATTTTCACATACTTAGCCCCCTCTTCCCCCCTTTTTGGTGTTAGCCTGTCTACGAGGTTGTGCTGATTGCATTATTTTCAACTTATACCTTTCTTTACTGTTTACAAGTACATCTTCCGTGAGTTAGATTAGGTTAGAAAAGACAGGTTAGTAACTTTATTTTATATATATTTATATATAAATAAATCACAGCGATATTAGATTCACTATACTGGATGAGGCCTCTCCCCCGGAGGGAGGAGATAGGTCTACTGCTCCCACGCTGACCAAACGTGTTGGGAGAACAGAGCCTAAGCTCTCACTGTGATCGCCACTATTTATTTTTCATATCAGCTCCCTAATTGCATCACGATGCTGGGTGGTCATCCTTCCAGTCCCACAGGCCTTGGAAAAATCCTTAGCAGCACCGGGAATCGAACCCGGGACCCCTCAGTCCGTAGTCAGTAATGCTAACCATTTACTAGACCAACTGGTACGTATTTTGAAATTTTACACAGTTGACACAATCAGTTACTCACCGTTCGATGGATTACTGCAGCTCATGGCGTTGCAATCGGTTTTCATATCGTCTGTTGCTTCTAATGGCCGATCACTTTGCACTTTAAAGCGGGTAAGAAACCTTCTTTATTTAAACAAATAAGGCACTTTAGACAAACAGCGCCTTACAATACTTTTACTTACCCACAAAGTAAATTTCTACCGTAAATTTTCCATTTTCTGGCGACGTAAAACTATAACAGCACCTTTATTTTGATAGGGGCATTAAAACAAATTTTACATTTGTTTTACTGTAATGCCACTGAGCTTTCCTAACAAATAAATAAGTGATTATCTAAATAATAATAGCTTAGCTATAATTAATTATAAATTATTGTATTTTAAGAAATAAATCATAAGTAGGTTATGACAGCTCAACACCAAGAGGGTACGGTACGAAATTTTAAATTTATAACATTGGTGTTTTATTATAGTTATCAAAGACGAGGTAGTTTTGAGTAAAACCAGGGTTATCAGATTTTTTTTACGAGGGAAAGACAGTAAAGTTAAAAATGGAAGACAACTCTTGATTTTTCTTCCAATGGAGGACATCTAAGCTAAAATTGGTACTAAAATATGGCTACCTTTCATTTAAAATCCGATAAAGAAAAGATAATAAAAGTAACTTTTTTAAGATATAATTTTCTTAAACAATTCAAAGTAAAATGTAAAAAAATAATTTTGTTTATACATGACTAAAAAGAAAAGGATGAAGCGCGCTATCACTTTATAAGTTCTAGAATTGGTGCGCTATATGCTTTTCATTTTAGTCATGCATAAACAAAATTAGTTTCTACATTAAACTACATTTTTACATTAAAGTTTTCAAGTTATTTCGGTGTTCGGATATTTTTTCTCAAGCTGTTTTATGACCCAAATACTAAAATGTTATCTGGGGCCACGGTGGCTCAGTTGGTAGAGCGCTCAGCTCTGGTGCTAGGGGTCGTCGGATAGATCCCTGCTCATGCCATGTGGTGGACAAACACCGTGTCGTGGGGTTTCTCGGAGTGCTCCCGTTTCCTCCCACTTTCTTCATCCACCAATTCATCCCATCATCATCCATACGGTCTGAGCCATAGTTGTCTAAAGGTCCTAAATTCAATTCAATTCAAATTCACTAAAGTGTTCTGCAACCAGTTAAAAAGAAAGATCGTTGCAGGATAGTATTCATTTTAGGATAAAGGAGTCATATTAAAAAATATTAAAATATGCTTTTAAAATATATAGATATATGAAAGTAACAATGGAATATTGCAATGTGATCCGACCTACGTCGCTATGCAAATTTTCATCGTTGTATGAAGTCGGAAAATGAGTTAAATTAACGTTACAAGATTTGAGGATACCACGAACTATTGTGAATTAAAGAAAAGTCTGTAAAACATTTCTTACTTTCAAATTTCAGTTTTTACAGGGCAAGCTACCCAAAATTTTATATTTTTATTGCAACTTTTTATCAAGTAAAAAAATTTAATGAAAATGGAAATTGTTTTCCCAACCATGAACCTTTTGCTTGGGAGGACATTTTCTCCAAAAGTAGGACGTCTGGTAATCCTGGTAAAACGCAAGTTTTAAGCTAAATTTATCACGTGAATAACACCTTTTCCCGGGTTGACCCTCAAACCGAACCCGCACAAAAGGGGGTATTATAGATCCTAGTAAGACCTATCCCGAATTCCGACTGAGTAAATGTGGTCACCGTATGTTGAAACCTTGTCTTGATACTGGACTATCTATGGTCTTATTTTCACACTTTGCGCGTTAAGCCTAAATATTTTAAAATCTAGGGAGGATCTTATCTAAAGTAATTGTTTAAGCTTTATACTCCTAATTAATCAATTGGCGGTGATTCTCAAATATACATGGTAAAGGATGATTTCTCTAATGGATTTGTACCTTCTTCAAGACGTAATAATTTTTAAAAAATCTTAAAATCTATTCTTATACCCCTCCGCCGACAAACATAAAAAAACTTAATCTAGCTTTGTAGACAAACTCCCATATCTTTTATCAAGCTTCTCAGAGACCAGTTAACCCAGAACCCAAGCCTATTGGTACCTTCCAACCAAGAACCCAGTATAGTTATTGACATCTCCGAACCCAGAACCAACTAACTGTAGATCCTTTATTTGCCCAAAGGATATACAGATCTTTAACTAAGACCACAAAAATTCTCATTTGTATCTGTTGTTTCTTTCTTTACCAAAAATGCCTATCTGTGATTTTACCAATACCCGAACTGCAGACCATTCTGTTAAGCAAAGAACAGCATGGAACTCTTATCACCATCTCTTTTTGTTTTTTTAATTTAATACCACTAAATTCCATCATGTATCCCAGCCATCTAAATTACTTCATAAAATGTGAGGTATATGTATTTGTTAGTTTCATTCATTCTATACTAGGCGCAGTGGAAACAAATGATCGCTTCCTGTATTCTAGAAGATTTGTCCTTACACAAATTCATCCGAGAATTCAGAAATAAAAGTGGATCTTCAATTTTTCATTTACCCCCCCCCCCCAAAAAAAATCTAATCACATCTACCAGGAAGGTGTCTTATCGATCGTCATCTTAATTACTTTGTGACATTTTTCTCACGACCTCTTCGACGGGACATATACGAGCTGTGCTAAAGCTCAAAGTAATAAGAGCGGATTTTACCGACTCGGTTCATCACATTGCGAGTGACATAGGCAGAGATCAAGATTATATTCCCAAGACATTTTTTCTCATCTAAGGAAAAAAAATAACTCCTGGCGTGAAGCTATTCAACCTCTCTTTGACTCATCATCAAGAATGGAGTCCGACAGCTGCAATTTCAGACCAAGACCAGCTTCTACAACTTGCACTTTTTTTTATTACTATTATTTTTGAGTGAAGAAAATGTCTGTTGAATATAATGGTTACCTATAATTGGTAAGAGGATTATATACAAATCAACTTCTTTATATGTAGAGACATTACAACTTAAACAAAAACGACAAAGTTATTGGATTTTCTAAAACATATCTGAAGTTTAGTCATATTGGTAACAAAATACAATAGTTTGTAAGAGTAACGAAACGAAACGAAAATAAACTGAAACATTTTTAAGTAAGGACTTAATCAGGACTTAAGTCCTGAAAAACAATAAGTGACTACTTCTTACGTGAAAGCCACGAATAGGTTAATATTAATCATTTTATATACAGTTTAAGCTATCTAATCTGAATATGACAGTTGTTGTTTAGGTTAAAATTAAGATCCAGAACAAATGTACTGACTACCATAATCTCTGTTTCTAAGCTAAAATGAAAGCACAAAGAATATTACGAAATGTTAAAAAAAAAAATCTTGAGTAATTGCAATGGGTACAGTTGAAAAGCCTAAACATTGCTAAGCTTCATTCTAAAATTTGTTGAATCAATCGTGAAATGGAGATTATGTAACAATTTTCTTTTGTGTAACGTTAAATCAATCGTATAACCTAATGTGAATCATGTTCGTTGGAAAAGAAACAGCAAAGAAGTAATGTTAACCGTAAAGATGTTCACTGTTCGCTTTGCTGTGTTTTGTTTTCATCAATTTTTTCAACACTAAGTGCGGTATAAATGTATCAGTGATTCTGCCAGACCCCTTTCCACCTGTGGGGGGATGTCACCCCCCAAATTTTTGTGAATACCTCAAACTTTCAAATTTTTATCGTAAAAATTTGATAGAAACGTGTAAAAATCCACTTACACCCTCCCAATTTTGACTTTACACCCCCCCACAAACTGAAAACCTTCGCAGAATCCCTGAAATTTATACAACTTGTATCGTATATAAGTTGAGAAATATCGGCACTTTAAATCAACACGTTTTCGCGTCAGTAGTGGGTTACTGAAGGTAATAGATACACAGTAAGATAGTAATATATGTATTTTACACTTTTAAAATACATGTTTTTTTTCTTACATTTTCTTAGTTTTGTGACAAAAGACGGAAGGGAAAGGAAGCTAGGAAGTGTGTAAAGTTTGCCTTTTTAGAAGTCCCCGCACACTGAGTTTCTTTAGGTTTTAACCACTTCTTGTCCTTACTTTGGTTAAAATATGTCCTGATAAACTGGATCTTCTTAACTTTTGCGACGAACCAGTGTCGGATTCAGGATTTTCGTTAGGAAGAGGCGGAGGTCAAATAGACCAGAGACAATTTCAGTATTTTCCCCGCTAAGTGAATTTTCTTAAAACTATAAATGTATCATATTTACCCTTATATTCCTAAGTTTTACCATAGAATATTACACCATTATCCCCCAAAATGGATATTTCTAGGCAAATTAGATTTCTTCAGAAATAATCGAAGCTTTTTCTGATACAAATTGTTGAAATAACGCTACAAAAAAATAGTTTCCCTTCAGGAGAAGAAGTGCGCCCCCCTTCTGGATCCATCACTGCATCTAATTCCTTAAATACAAAGTAAGAAAAATTACGAACAAGTTATTTTTCTTTGTAATCCTGTCGGCTAAAGCAAAAGACTATTATTAAGGTGACCCTGATTCTACCATTATTTTTACCTCTTTAGCTACCAAAAATGTATATTGATACACTTTTGTGTGAGTAAAATAAATGTATAATCTAATTTAGTGGTCAGAAATGAAAAAAAGTATACACAGAGAAAATAGTTTTGTTCAGAGTGAACAAAATTTTAATTTCCGATGCCCAAAATTTGGTCACGGCAGCCATTTTTGGTTCTTCTTAACATTTCTTTTCAGTGTACAATCAATGATTGAAAGTTGATTTATTTCAGGTGTGTATCAGGTGCTTTTAAAATGTAAACGAAGTGCATCTGTTTTTTTACAGTGTATAACGGGCGGTGAATTAAATAAATATGTAACTTGGTGGTTTTATCCTTTCATTTTCTAGAATTCTTGCAAAACTTACGACTCCTTACTAGTTACGGCTCCCATTTTGAGAGATATTTAGAGAGAATAAAGAAATTATGATTAACAATACCATTTTAGATAGCGGCACCATTAATGCTTAAGAATATTCAAATCAAATGAACTAATCCGCAATTCCAATTAGAATTTTGAATCACTAGGCTATTACTTCATACTTTACGAGCCTTTAAATTGCAGAGCTCCGGGGTTTCCGCAAGAATTTTCTTTTTGGGGCTTGTAAAGTCAGAATTGGGAGGGTGTAAGTGGAGTTTTGCGATTTTTCAGAGCAAAAGTTTTAAAGTTAGGGGTGTTGTCGGGAATTTGGGGGATGACACCCTGACAGGGGTGGGTCTGGCGGAATCACTGCTGAGCTCAAGGAAACCCTTTGAAAATCTTAAACGTAGCTTACTCGATAGAAGTTAATAACTATTAGCGTGGTAGCTTTTCAAAATATTAATATTGTTTTTCGTTTTCTTCCGGGTATTCTTAAAAATCAAAATAAGTGCCGTTGTAGACTACCAAGGCCTTTTAAAGAGTAGTAAATTCAACTGGTGGACAGCTCTGGATAGAATGAGCATCACTTCGGTCTGTTTATCAAAATTGAAATTAAATCACACAAGAATTTCACTACAACATGAAGCTGCACAACATATGTTCGAAAAACTTTATTTTCGGGAATTTCTTCTAAAAATATGGACGTAGTAGGGCCTAATATGCGTATGGTTCTTTATAAAATAATATCTTTTGGATGCAGAGAAAGCACCTGCTTTTCTAAATCAGTAAAAGTCACCTGGGACTGTTTAGCGATGATTGAATAACTGGTGTCTAACAATTACGATATTTCTTTCTTAGGCAAGAACACACACATTACGTACCAAATGTCGGAATGGAGTTTCCAAGCGCCTTTGAGAAGACTTTGGTGTATCTTTAGGATATCTTTAAATTAGGATTGACAGAACAGATATGTAATAGTCCCATAATGTGCTTTGGAACATCATTCCTTGATAGACAAAGAAAATAATCACCATAGCATTCCCGACTAACTTTCCTAAGTCTGGCCTTATTCGAGGTTGCAGATGACGCAGATTTTCACACATACTGAGAGTTATCTATGTCTTTCGTGCTTTGTATTATAGTGGTAAAGTAATTCATAATCCTTGCTCGCGATAGCCTAATCTTTAGGAAATTTGCACACATTGACATGAATTTTGTTCGTCCTGAGCCAAAAGTTGCCTTAAATCCTTATAATAAATTCAAATGAACTTTGTTTTCTGGACTGTTTGTCAGCACGTTCTGTAGCTAACTGCAAATTGGAACTTATTTTGTGAACTCGCGGGTCGGATGATGCTGAGACTTCATAAAAAAAACAGAACTTGCGTAGAATGCTATGATGCGATTTACTTCCCAGTAACTGCTAGAATTTATACAAAGTACGGTGTATTTACTTAAACAGTTCAGATTTATACAGAAGCTAAACAAAATGGTAAACAAAGTATTACGAATATTGAGTAGACCTACCGTGAAGAAGTGTTGTAGTTCTCACATTCCAGTTCAGAACTATATTCAAATGTTCTACGCACACTTTTTTTAAATAGGCTAATATTTCTCTATTTTATTATGGGGTAATTATGGACATCGCAACCCTAGGGTGATTTCGAAACTATTAATTTTACCGTCTTATGTTTAGCTGCTATCTACCGGAAGAAAGTCTAACTACACATAATGAAAGGGTAGTCCTTTTGTTGAGTGATTGTGAATGTTGCTGAAGTTTAATGGGCCAATCTGTAAGGAATCTTAGACTTTTGACCTTTAACAGGTAAGAAAATTAGCGTTAAAAAACTCATGTTATTACATTTGGTAATTTGGTGAAAGTAAACCCAAACATATTTTTTTCTCCTATCCCAACGTGCGCCTTCTCACCGAGTGTAAGGAGTGAACAGACAAGATTACCATCAGTATCAAGTAAACGATTCACTGCATCAGTGTTGCCAGGATGCACAGTAATTTGTATATTTGATTTTATCTTTCGCTGGAAATGAACATGTAGCTTTTAAGAACGAGGACCACTGTTATCGTGGGCTCAAGACATGTATGCTGGAGTTCGCATACGTGAATGAGATCTCCACCATGTATCTAGCCCGAAAGTATAGAGTAAGGTAAAAAGGTAAAGCTATCCCCTGTGCGATATGCACGCACCGTGAACGGTGCATGGGGGGATGTGGAGGTAGCGCTCCACATTTTCTTGACTTACGGTACGAAGTGAGGTGGCGATGGTTTAAAGATACAAAACCAAACAGCAACTTGGGCCTACAGTTTGTTTACGTTAAAGTGTATAATATGGAGTGTAAGGTGTATTAAAATAATATATGTTTATTATCTTTCTTTCTTTCTTCTTAGTTGAGCGTTAACGCTTTTAGTGATGATATAATCTTTAAAATGTTTTATTTGAAACTGATCGGCATGAATACCTCAAACGCTTTTTTAATTGAACCGAATTAGTTTTATGGCCCTGTGGTAATTCTGGTTCAGACTAGGATAGGTGAAATGGTAGGTATGTGAGAAAGTAATCGGAAAGGGCCTATATTTTAAAGATACCATCCCAGTATTTGTCATCCATTACTGAGTAGAAACGCTGGTAAAACCTCTGTCAGGATGGCAGGCCTAAGAATTTGAACTCGGGACCGATACTAACTAAACCACGGCAGCTCATCGCATTATTATTGTATCAGTAACCCTCCCACATAACAAGAAAATTATGTGTTTACAATAATAATTATAATGAATAATTAATATTTGGATTTTTCTTTCATACAATCACAATAATTCGTATTTTTCTTGTTTAGATATTGCTCTTTATACGTATCAAGATCAAAACTCAACATTTATAACAATTAATTACACTCCAGTGACGAAACTCATTTAGGTATCATCTAGGTACACAATTGAAGGCAAGATGCTTTAAGTGGCACCTATCTCTACACGACAATCAAGTGTAACAATACTAACAAGGGAAGTGTTTCAGTTCGAACAGGATTTTTTTTTTTTTTTATGACAAGACTTTGTATATATATTCGTATCCCAATGCTGGTAATGCCTGCAAAGTTGTGTGGCCGTGTAAGGCTGCGTTTGTGTAGAAAGACAGCCCTGGAAACCGCTGCACCGGCTCCCACAGTTTCGGTTCGAACAGGTATTTATTACTCAAATTATATACTTGAATAT
>JAGDQP010005301.1:42328-54286 GCA_022664845.1 Lepisma saccharinum
ATATTCGTATCCCAATGCTGATAATGCCTGCAAAGTTATGTGACCGTGTAAGGCTGCGTTTGTGGAAGCCGCTGCACCGCAGAAAGACAGCCCTGGAAGCCGCTGCACCGGCCCCACGGTTTCGCTTCGAACAGGTATTTATTACTCAAATTATATACTTGAATGTGACAGTGTTGACAAAACCTGCAACGCCGCTCTGCCGTGTAACAAATAGTTTGTCAGATATAGGCCAGTATATGGCTTCACAAACGTAAGTGGGAACTCCCCTACACAGTGAGTAAAACAGAAGGGAGAATCATAATAGTTACAGTTACACAGGGTAAAAGACACATCAGGGCAACCTTGAAAAGTGTCCATGTGCGTGATGTCAAATGGCACTTGATGGCACTTCTTAAAATGCTATAGCGCCACCTCCCAAAACACAAAAGTGCTTTATCAAAATCGGTGAAATGTTATGTTCAGAAAAACATAAAAGATAAAATCGAGAATCTTTGCCCTAGTCTGAAAAAAAGTTGCAGCATCGTTAAGAACTAGAACTTGTTGAGTGCTCTCAGACGTTGCAGTACTGAGATTTTTTTTTTTTTTTTTTATATATACCAAATAGCAAGATTTAGTTTTACTACGCTGTCTGAACACCTTAAAATAGGATAAATAAAAGAGTGTAGGTGTCTCTGCTCATCCAGGTCAACATTGACGTGTTTATAAGCAAAAAAGAACTGAAAAATGGACGGGTTTATGGTTGTATTATTTTTGTTTTTCACTGCTATTTCCACTACTATCACTTTAAGTATTTAATTCCTATTACTAGTTTTATTTTAGCAATGATGTAACTCAGTCACAAGCGAAGAACGAATGTTCTTTCATGAGACAAGAAAAATAATTCCATTCCTATTATATTGCCAGATCGGAACGCCAGCGACCTTAATGTATTATATAAACTTCAAATGTCAGACAGTCTGTGACCCGTTTACTTTTAATACGTTTATAGCATGAGGAAAAGAATATTTACCATCGTGCAGAAGAAATAAAAATAATGGTGTTTTGCGAAATTACCTTACAAATGTATCCGCACTCGTGGAGTAAAACTGAACGCTTGTTGTAATATGAATATTGTACTCGTGATTTATATCCTGAAAAGCCACGAATATGATACTATAAAATTTTATAGGATATCATTTTAAAATTTAGTACTCATTTAAAATTAGGACAAGAGATTTACATAAATATATATTTTAACATCTAAACAATGTCTTATTGAGATGCCATCTTGCGAAATAAACAGTCTTGCAAGCATTGTCAAAATGTTATCTCGTTGTCGCGTTTAAAATCCAGAGCCTATGACACTTACTATTTTAATCCATTTCTTTATATCTTCGTACTAGGTCCGTAGCCAGGGTGTGGCTAAGAAGGCCCCATCCGCTTGAAAGTTTCTTGACATCACCTTAATATCTACATTACGTGTGTAAATTGAAGGAGAAATTATATATAAAGAAAGAACTTTGCTCCCTAAAATTACCCTCCAGTTTCTGACTGGCGGTGTGCGTTTTTAGTACTACGAACCCACGTTCCTGGTCTAGTTGTGAGGGTTACTGAATCTGGATCAGAATTGCGATTGTGACACAAGTTCTGATAGGCATTGGAGGGGAAACCAAAAGTTTCATGTCCGTTGAATTCTTCCATTCTGACTGAGATACTTCTAGGTTTTTCCGTCTGTCCCATTAGACCTTGCATAGAAACCCAAGTTACATTCTTACTCATCCATTTGATTGAACTTGTGCTTACTGAGGGACATCATTGAAAAAAAAACAAATTGAGATAGAACAACCCAAGAAATGTAGAAAAAGTAATTAAAATTGAAAGGAATAAAAGCAGAAAGTAAAATTAAACGCCGTAAATGATAGTGGGTTCATTAAGTATACTGCTATAAGAATATTATGAATCGTTTTTGCTTTGATGCAAAGAGTTTTCATGTTTTCTCTCGTAATTATAAACTCCTTATAAGAGCTCCTCAGGTTCTTTCTAGAAGGAATTTAATTTCCATAATCTTCATTCATAAAGATTCGTTTATTGAAAGACAAAGGAAGCGAGAAAGTGGAAATAATTGACAATTCTTCTTTGTTTCGCCTACAAATCCTCTCCCTCTCTCTCTCTCCTTTCTTAATTTCTTCTCTTATCATTCTACGTCCTTTATTTGGGCTTCTCTTTGTTGTGTCCTTCTCCAGAAAGGAAGTCTGTTAATTCAATTTTCTTCTAGGTATTGTTAAGATTGTTACGTCATAGGGCTCTAGAAAGGATATGATAGTTTTTCTTCCATATATTTTTTTTTTATTTTTGTGTTAAATTTCCAGTTCTAAAGAGACTTTTAGTTAATTTTACCCTACGTTCTTACTTAGTATATTCCTCAAGGTAAGCAAATTGAGCTTTTAATTTCGAAATTGATATTCGAAATACATGCCCTATGCACGATACAGGTAAAATAAATGAAACTACCAGTGAGTTGATTAAAATCTTCAGTGATTATTTTCTATAATGTCACGAAAGGAGCCGATTTTGTACAAGTTTGAGCCACAGTATTCAGTGTCTAGAATTTGTTTTAGATGTCCATTTTCCATATCTTCTTCACTTTGCTTGATATTGGGGGGATTAACCGTGCAAATAATTCTTCAGGGCAAGAGTGGAGATAAACTAGTCTGTAGAAAGTTCTTGAAAAGTTTAGCCCTAAAAACTTACAAAAGCCACACGTGACTGCCAGAGCTTCTTACCCAACTCTTGGCACGTACAATCATGAAACTGAGTATCTGCAGATATCTTGGCACTGAACTAGAACGACCGAATCAACAACCTGTTTTCAACAAAGATAGAGTGAGATACGGATAAACGGCAGACAAAAAGTGTGAAAAATATATAGTATAGCGATCTCTGGTGAACACACAATTACTATTTCTCATCATTACCATGGACATGCTACTGCTAATGTGGATATGGAAATCTAGATAACAAATAAAGGTCTTTATAACAAATTATTGTCTGCTATTAGAAACATTTTCTATAATTTCGTTACTTAGTACTTTATTGTATTTTTTTTTCATTATAAGGATAGGTTTTATTGTAGTAACATTTCGGTATAACCTTGTTAAAATCGTATTTCTTACAAAAGTTAATTAATAGTATCGGCACATGGTTTGGATAAATAGGTTTAAATATTTAAAAAAAACTGAATAAATATAATGAACAAATAATAATGAGAAATTAAGAAATAACATTAAATATGAACATATTTAGGTATTAATGACAAAAACGTACACTGTAAAGAAATGTAAGCCGATGGTCATATTTTTACAAAATATTTTACACTCTAAAAAAAAGTTCATTTCTTGTACAATTTAAATTCACCTTTTGTACTTCTGTTATCTGTATAGCTTATGCCTTGGCTCTTCACCAGTCATTAAGTTGGTCACTAGGTTACCGCGTTTCTTTAGATAAGTGGAATTGGGGTAAAACTTCGTTAAGTTGCCATTATCACGTTCATAATATTACACAAAATCAGCTTTTTGTGCAAACGAAGTAACATATTATAGTTTCGATAATGATGTGTATGATGTAACGTCTCAGGGAAACTTGGTAACGTCTCTTGTAGCTGAGGAAGAACCAACACTTAAACTGGACAGATAATAACATTAATCAGTCTTTGATCACTTCTGTGCACTATAAGTGTGTTAAAATGTGAAGAGACGGAGTTTTACACTTACAAAACTGTTCTAATTACCTAAGAAAGAGTAAATAATGTAGTAATGGGGTTCAAACCAGAGTTGCCTTATGCCTTTACGAACCAAACACACGTAAGTCTGTTACCTTTCCCATTATATAGTAAAAACATTTGATGTACAATTCAAGAAATGTGACGTTATCTCTAAGCCTTGATGAATGAACACTATTTGTACCAAAGTGTGCTAAATATGATCGTGAAACAAGGAAGTGTACAAAGTCCCTTTCAGAAAGTCATGAGAAGCTCCCAATATTTCTTTTACGAATGTTGTACACTTCCTGTAAATAGAACTATTTATAACATAATTTCAGAGAGATATAAAGTTGTAACGGTTTCTTAAAATTGAGAAAACAGTTCTTATCTGTTAGAAACAGTTTTCCTAGAAATGAGATGTCAGTATTCTCATTTAATTTAAAATGTACCGTCATGTTATCATTTTCCATTAAATGAGAACTCTGATATTTCATTTCTAAGAAAATTATTTCTCAGTGCACAGATAAGAACTATTTTCTCAATTTTTAGAAACCGTTTTTATACAGTACGTTGTATGCAATGAACTACTCTTTGAGAATTTTTTTTTTTTTTATGTAATCAAGGAATATCATTTACACTACAAAAATATTGATACTATGAGAAAGAAGTATAAGAAATATTTCTTAATTCTCTAAGGGCGGAAGAGAGACCATTTCATGTCTGAATCAATAACAGCAGTGACGAAGGAATCCTGCGTTAATAGCATTTCCAGAACTAAAATATTTATGACGCAGAGACGTGCAATCATATTTACTATAAAGCCAACATGTACTCAGGAATATCATAGTCTCGAGTTATTTCAAGATGTACTATTTTAGTCTATTGATCTGATCCTGGCGAAATTGCATTACAGATCTATCCATTCTTTCAAAGCTAATAGGATAAATTTGAACTACTTTTTTCTGAAATTAAATATGATTTTTCTCCCAATAATGAGCATACACTACTGTAGATATAATGTTCGACTATATAAGTAAGTTTTGTTTCCTAAGTAGTGCTAATAAGATATCAAGTTAACCGAACCCAAATTTCTGTGATCCCCCAAGAGGGACATCATCCTCTCCACTTGGTCTTGTCCATGACACGACAACAAATTCCACAAGCGTAAATTTCATAAAACAAAAAATGTCAAAATCATCAGTCATCACTTACAGTTTCGTCCATAATTGAACAATATTACAACACGGTTCGTGAACATGTTTCTAACAAGATATTTATTCACGGTACTAGCATACCGCGGCGAAATAAGAATCAAAAAGCAAATAAGCATATTGTGGATAAATGGTTTTGTTTGTTGCATTTGAGACCATGAGGATTCGACTTCAGAAGATTACACATTGATCTGAACGGACTCTGATTTAAACAGTACACAGTAAAAAAAAACAGTTTCTTAAAATTGAGAAATAAATATTATCTGTACACCGAGATCTTTTTTCTTAGAAATGAGATATTAGTTTCCTCATTCAAGAGAAAATGAGAACATGCCGGTTTGGAAATAAGGTCAATCATCTCATTTTCAAATCGGTATGCTCTCATATTAAATTAAGTGAGAATGCTGATCTCATTTCTAAAAGACATTGTTTCTCGGTGCACAGATAAGAACTTTCTTCTCAATTTTAAGAAACCGTGCTTTACTGTGTTGGTCTCGTCCCTAGAACATCATTTCCATATGCAAATAGTAAACCATCATCGGTTCTTCTCCCACAGAAAGCTTCAGGACTTGCTTCTATGCAGCGTTTTATAAGTTCGCGACCTCTTGATGAACTAAAATTAAAATGCTGATATCGAAAAAATAGAATCATACATAATCTAAAAGAACAATCCATTATGTTCTATAACATTTAGTGATCTTTCAGTCAAATTTTCGATTCCGGTTCGTTTCCACTCAGTGGGCTTCGAGGCTAAGAAATCCCGGACTCTGGTTTCGACCTGGCTTATGTTTCAAAAGGTCCTAGCGCGAATATGCGCTATCGAACGGAATAAATTGTAGTCGCTGGGTGCAAGGTGTGTTGAACAAGCTGCATGGGGGAGAAGTTCGATTCCCTCCAGTTCTCGGAGTTCTTTTTGCGGATCACAACGAACAAATGTTGTCCTGGAGGAAGACCTCTTTTTCTGTTGACTGAACCTGAATACTTTCGAACCAGAGCTTCGTACATTCGATCGAGCTGTTGCGAGTAGAGATCGGCGCTGATGGCGAAACCATCTGGAAATATTTGAAAGTGGTTCATTCGTTCGAATTTTTACACACAAACAACATCATCTTGTGCCTAAATTTTCCATGTTTGACCACGGTTACAGAAGGGTTCACCCACTCGTTTCTGTAAACTAGATTGCGGAGAAATATCAAATTTTGATCGCATGTTACAATTCGTTTGATGGGTTGGTCACCAAACCTCTGATCGAGTCAACTCGCCTTTGAGCTTGTGCCTGGATCAGCTCATGGGATACCACTCGAGAGCCCGTGTTGACCTTACTAAGTTAGACAAGTTTTCGTTGCATGATGGAATTTGAAGTACCCAGCTCACCCGACAATCTGCATTCTTGTTTGGGTACTCGCTTCGACGACTAAGCATCATAGACGTGGTTCATCTTGAAGGCTGGTGTCTAGTAATGAAAATTTTTCGGAAAATTTTCTCCTTTATGAATGTTTTTCATTTGTTCCTACATTGTTGCTGTACTTACACGAAAAAACACTGTAGTTTCATAAAATGAAAAAGCTAACCATTCCTTATTCCTGGAAAATGTTTTAGAAGCATTTAATGTACTTTTTCCGAATTTTCCTTTTACCACAGAGTGCAGTAAAACAATAATACATAAAAGCTGCGCACAAATCCTAGACACAAAGGATTTTATTAACTTATCAGATTGCATTTTTCTGTTTACTTTTTTTCTACATAGAGTGAGCGTGTGATTGTAAGAGTCTGCGAAAGCGGCGGACAATACCTGTGAGCAATGAAACTAAAAAAAAAGCACAGTTTTTTATGACGTAGGGAATACGATACGGTTATCTCGGATCGAATTTATCGAAGATTTATGAATGTTCAATGTAATTAAATTAGCTCAGAACTTGTTACATTCTGTTAAAATCTTCTTTATAAGAAGTTTTAATGCACTTTTTTCATTAAATAAAAACTAAGACATATTTATTCTCCCTGTACTTGTCACACACAGAAACACTATGTAAATTTTTCATTATCAAGTGGATAGCGTACCGGTTTCGTTGTACCTCACTGGTTTCAGTTATAAGTTGTTATTGAAAAATAATATTTTGCTGTTATTTAATATTCGTATACATGGATTCAATTAACTTTATAGCTTAATGTGGAGTTTATACTTGAAAGTAGAAATTTGTTTAGAACGAAAAATTTTCAGCCTTACATGATTACTGGTGTCTCCTGTATTGAATTTCTTGAACAATTTTCTGATGGCAGTTAATCCAACAGTACCTAGGCCTTCTACAGCACAAATTTCGGCAACTGCGGCTTTTGTTTTTAGCCATTTTTTAAATAGATCTTAATGTCTGCTCTTACGGCATTTTTTTTTCATCCATGTTCAGAGAAGAAAAAATATTAGAAGGTTAATTAATCTTGACAAATTAATAAAAAAAAAACGAAATTCACGATGAAAACTGCTATACGTAGGCCTAAGTATATGTTAACAGTGGGAAATGATTAGCAAGAGTAGAAAAATATTGAGAATGATGACGCCAATGGGAGGTCACGAACTTATGTAACACCCTGGTATAATATCATTTTGTAAATGGAATATCTTTTGATTTGTTTCGTTTTCTTCATTAAGCGAAAATAATTTTCATTTTTGAAAGTAATATTTAGCATTTCTTTGTTGAAAGCTGCCACAACAAAGAACAAACTGTGGAATGAGAGAGAGTCTTCACTTATCAATTAGTGTACGTACAAGGATCTGTAAATTATTTAAACATAATATTTTAAATTTTTCCTCTGTGCTTAAAATATTTTATTCAGTATTAAGAAAATTCCAACACCACTGTAGGTCACCTCATTATGAACTATATGTTGTGATCTCAGGAACCTAATTCCTTAATTTTTCTAGTATATTGATGAATTTTCTTTAGTTATTGAATGTGACTTCGAATTTTATTTACTTATTTTAGGTATCTTGAGCTTAGGCTGTATTTCGCTTGCAAAATAACAAATTAAACGCCTGAAAATATTAGTTACTGAACAGACAAGCACTTGATCATGAACCCAGAGTCGTCTTGAAACATCCTACATATTGAATGAAATTTTAATAAAAGAGGATACTGCAATATATTTCAAGCTCTAACGGAAACAGTCTTAACTATTTATCTTAAACCAAAGCGCACAGAAACCAGTGGTCAAATATTTTTAAAGTTAATGCGAGAGCAAAGCACCATGCATGGGCAAAGAAAGAGGGGTAAAAAAAGTAGAATTTCGTGAATTATTAAAGTCCAGGTCTTTTCGAGAACAGTCCCTCAGAGGAAATGTAAATGTTTGTGGATGTGTGTGAAGGCGTTTTCGGCTTCAGCAAAATTTCTTATGTGTAATATGTGCGTGTTTGTGTGTGTGTGTGACAGCACTTACTTTCACTTTTTCACTGTCTATTTTTTTCTTCTTCTTTTACCAGCTTTTCTTCTTCAAAGATACGAGTTGGGACTTTTAAGAATAAATTCTTTATTATGTTGGCAGAAGGAATAAACAGTCTCTTGTACCCTTTTTCTGTGAAGGTTTGTAAAAAACGCCAGCGCCACAAACATGGCGAGAGAGCGTCAAAGCAGCGTGTATTGTGGAACAGAATTTTCGTCTTCATTTTTCTTCTTACATCACAGCAGAAAGGTGATTTTCTTTGAAGTTGAATACGTAGCGATGTTCGATTAACGAAGAACGCCAGGAGGAAAGAAAGGGGTAGGGAAAGGAATATGAAGAAGGTCGACAAATAGGAAAGCGTGTAAAATAGTTTGAAAAAACATGTGAGTTCTTCAAAACATGAGGAAAGTTATCGATCACCTCTCTTTAGCTTCCTTTAAACACACACACACATACAAGGGCACATACCTTTATTTTATGTAAATCGTAGAGTAACCTATATAATACGGAGTACAAATAGTTCATCAAACGTGGCCGCAAGAGTATTAGGTCTATATGTGAGGCGGTGAAAGTAAAAGTGGTGTAAGTCAATTTGAGAAACAGAAACAGAGAAACAAATACTCTAATGAAATCTACAGTGAACTCCCCAAGTAAGTGCTGCTATCTATTCAGTTTAGCAAGAGAGTAACGACTTACAACACTTTTGCATCAAATTGATTTGAATATTGAGAATACAGGTGTGATTTTTAACACAATATTAAAAAATGTGACTTACACCACTTTTCCTTTCACTGCCTCATGTGTAGTTTAGTCTATAACCCATATATTTCGTGTTATATATAAAAGATTACCTCCAACTTTTTTACTCGTTAATGTTACTTGAGTTTTGTACTCCTCATTTATTGACAAAATATTCTGTAAACACTATGATGCAGAACATGTAAGTACATTATTAACTTACTTGTGCAACATTAACGTTGTACCTGGGTAATATGTGTATTACTATTATGAACTAATGTGTCATATGAGTTCACGTTAAAACATAGCATTGAAAAGCAGTCTAGAACCTATTTCTGTTACTTTACGATAAAATGACAATTTATATTATACCCATTATTATATAGGTTACCCTAGCATTAAAAAAAACAGTGTTGTTATCAATATTGATTGTCTCTTTTACTAAAGGGAGAACGTTGAATGTCTTCGGGTTTACTAAAGGGAGAATGAACGATCTTGTATTTAAACATATATGTTCTCATTATCAACTAAATGAGAACATTGACATCTCATTTGTGAGAAAATTGTTATACGATGCGCAGATAAAACCATTTTTGTCAATTGTAAGAAACGTTTTTTTTTTTTTTTTTTTTTGTTAATCAAGATAATATACACTTTTTGTGCTTAAATTCTTGAGGGTTTGTGGCCAAGAAGTACAAATGATATGAACGATTACTTGTTGAAATTCTATTATACCTTACTTCAGGTAAATTTGGAAAGCCTTACATACACCAAATTCTGCTGGAATATTTATGGGACACGTTTCGTGCACAAGATATTCTGCACAAACTCCAGTTCATTTAAGTAACAAACTTCTTTATTGTATTGCAAGAAAATGGAAAAATTTATCGTATTCATTGTAATTCACTTGATTAATAGAATAGGCAATCACTGAGACAATCTGGATCATAGTATTCACTAGCGCCATCTTTCCACCTATTTCTTGGACGAACAACAACAGTACAATTCACCGTACAATTTTCGTTCAATATAGCCATATTCTCTGATTTCTTTAAATTTCCAGTATTTTCTATGAATAGAAGTGTATAAAAGGGTGTATCCTTTCTGTAGTACACAACACCATATGTAATTTCCAGTTTCATATGTAATTTTCCTATTACTTTTGCAAGAAATTCTGTACGTAAATGAAAACGTTGAATTTTGTTGTTTCGTTATTATTATTAATAAAAAAAAAAAAGATTTTTCATGAATGTTTGAAGCTCTGGAATCGAGCCTGACAGGAAATTATTCGTTATTAGGAAATGATTATGAACGAATCGCGAATGATATTTTATACATGACAATAAAGACTTCCGATTTTGAGCTACATGAAGCTGGTAATCGGATAAAATGTCAGTAAGCTCATTATGTGTGTGTGTGTGTGTTTTTTTTTAATCCAAAAAATACAGGTATGCCTTTCAATCATATTTTTACGTATTTTTGTACGTAAAAGAGGGGTGAGTAGTTGACGAGAAAAAGACGTGTTTCCAGCTCCACATTTTGTATTTTTCCTCTAGATTTGAAGGAAAGAAATATTAAACGTGGTGCAAGTTTCAAGAATGAACTTTTACCTGAAAAGCAAACGTACCAGGCCTATAATTTGTAAAATATTTGGACTAGAAACAAAACAAATACGACCTGGAATAAGTGCACATGCAGAATTGATTTACATGTACATATAATACTGAAGGACCAGGAAATATGTCTATGAAGTCAACTTGAAAAGTTTCAATAGAAAGTGAGGCCAGTTTTTATAGTGTATTGGAACTATTGTTTGATTTAAAAGAATTATTGTAAGAAACTTCCAGAACAGTGTACAGTCGACGTAAAAACAAATGGTTCACTTTCCATATTCCACAACTTTTTCTCACAAATTGAGATGGAAACATGAAACGAAGTAAAACGCCGGTAAGATAGCGTTCTTTGCCGCTAATTACCTCCGTACGAAACAAACTGAACATACAAAAATTATTACGGAGTGTCAACATTTACCCCAACTCATGGAGTACATGTTGACATGCATCTGGTTATCAGGAAAAGGTCTTACTTCTTCTGTAAACTAAATATACAATTAGTTTACCATATTATGGTGACACTCCATATATCAATAAGCATCCCCAATGTTATTATTTTTTTTTAATGTTTCTTCATATTCCAGTAATAGATGGCCAAATCTGAAAGATGATTTTCGTGTCTCAAATAACCCCGAGTGACCATAAGTGATTTTAGTGCCACTCGGAAATTATTTGTTTCAATTTTAGTTTATCTTTAAGTCCGCTCAGTGATTCTGCCCGCATATCCAATTTGTGAGGAGTCTAAAAGCGAAATTCGGGTCTTAACCATAGTCTTAATAGAGTTTTGCAGAGTTTTTTTTAATGGTTGTTTTTATATGTTTAAATTTATAGTCTCTTCTTTAAGAAACTATTTTTGATCTGGTGCTGGATAGATCAATCGATGCAAGATATTTCTTATGCAGAGCTGCTTTTGAACCAACAGTTCACCACGGGACAAGAATTTGTGATAAATTAATGCAATAATATGTGGAACAAGAAAGGCACGATTTTCATAAATAACTGACCAAACAATGATTTAGGATTAACAGACTATATATTTTTGAATATTTACAAGCTTAAGTTTTTGTAGCGAAATCGTGGAGAGTGGAGGCAAGAGGCGTTTTTTTGCTTCGGTCAAACTACGGCGTGACGCAATTCTTGAAAAATTATGCAGATCGAAATCTCAACCAAGAAACAAACTGACTAGCTTTTAACGGGACTTGAACCTACAACTTTGGACGTA